>KL269017.1:5622-24909 GCA_000699545.1 Podiceps cristatus | reverse complement strand
GTTACCATTTGGGGTTAAACCATGACAGTGAAGCAAAAAACAGTATGTTATTTTTTTGAAAAGCATTTGAAAATGTTATTGATATTTATATTTATGGAGGGTTTTTTAAGGATGAGACAGGTAGAGAGGAAGTTGGAATAGTGCCATGTACCTTCCCCTGTTAATTTTCTAGGTTTTGTTCAGGTATAATGAGTGTTGGTCCAAAATTTCTGCCACCTCCAGCATTTCCCTGAGAGTGAATCCTAAAAGTGAGAAAAAGCCTTGCTCCTGTTGATGCTGTTCTTTTTACCCATGGAGGAGGCTCAAGAATAAATGAGTTTAGCAATGGGGATAAAGGACAGAATTTTTAAGGAAAATTTAGAACATTAATAAATGCATTAAATTGTATTCATTACTATTTAATCCACAAAAAGGAGCCAGAAAATGCTGACCAGCACTGAATGCGATTGTCTATAGTGTTCAGTTATCAGAGCAGTCCCCGGAGCAGATCTGTCTGAGTCTCCAAAGTCTGTCCCCAACCACTGCCAGGCTTGGAGCAAGCAGCACTGGGACCACTGGCTGTTTAGCTATGGTTGTGCTGTTTTGGAGAGTCAGACACAGATTTAGCATGGACAGCCTTTTGCTGAAACCTGAGGTCAGAAAGTGTTTCTTCTGTTTTCTGGTTTAGCACCACCCCAGTAGCAGAAACATGTGAAGAGAGAAACAAAACAGTCACTGAAAGGGCATCAAGTGTCCTACTTCAGCTATTTAAACTTTTTAACTTTAGCAGTCACTAGCTATGCATCACCTAAGTTTACCCCATAAAAACATCTACAAAACTAGATGTTGGTTTCAAGAATTTTAGAAAAAAAAAAAAATGTAGTCTTAGGCAAAACAAAGCTGGAAAAGTAGAATTTCTCTAAGAAAAGGAGATCCTTCAAATCTCATTCAAGTGAAACAGGTTAACAGCCAAATGGTCACTCCATTAGAAACCTCTTCTTTACTCTTTACCTCTACTTTAGAATCACAGAAAATAAGGCTACCAAAGACTTCAAAGAGCTTATATAAGCTGAAATTCAGCACTGCAAGGGAAGTAAATATTATCAAGGATGTTCTCTTCAAACTGTCTTCACTGATGTTTCATTGTCCTTTTCCTAACTTAGTTATCCCTGGCTGCAGATTAAGCCTATTACTCTTGTCTTATTCACCTAAGAATAGATTTTTTTATCCTGCTTTTTGCAGCTTATTATGTATTTGAGGACTGTTCCCACATGTCCCTTTAGTCTTCCCTTGACTAAGCTATCTCAACTCTTTCAACCTTTCCTTGTAGGCTGTGTTTTCTAGATGTTTAATTAGTTTATATTATGTATTTTCCTTTTAAAACTTTCATTAAAAATGTGAACACACCTTTTCATTATAGATTCTTTCTATTCTACTGTCAGCTTTCTTCAAGGAGAAGAAATGGAGTAATTCTTCGCCTGCTCTGTTCACTTCCCTTACTATTGTCTTATTCTACTTGTTCCATTATTTTAGATGTATTCTGTTATAATTGATTTTGATTCTTTTCTAACCTCTGCTATTTTTACCAGCCATCCATGGATGACTGGGTGTGTTTTAAATTTTCCTTTCCTATTAAAGAAATCTGAGTAGTAAGCAGTTTAGTGTGCCTGATATACAATAGTTTTCACAACTGGGGAAATAAATTTGAAAGAGTCCTTTCTATCACTGGGGAAGGAAAGGTAGAGTATGCCAGAGAAGTAAAAGTCCTGAAGATATATATTTTATACCATTTTTTTCCTCTTCGTACTCAGGATATTGCAGAATTTGTATTTAGGATACCCAAAGGAGAGCAAGGTTTAGGGCAAATTGAACAGAAGGTAAACAAAACCCACATGTGGATTTAAAAACATGAAAAAGGAGAGAGAGCTGGGAAAGAAAACATTTTCTTCTCCTCAGCAACATTTAGGTATTTGAAGATACTTCTCATCCTGGTTCAGAAAACCTTTCACACAAAACCCGTTTCAACATACCCCTTTCTTGCACCCCAGGAAATTGATAGTCCATTGAGCTGTAAGGGTGCAGTAATTCTGGTTCAGAGAAAAAAAGACAGAAAAAAAGAGTTAAAGCTTTGGGTCCCAGACCACTACTGCCTGGCATGGCATAGTGTTTCATGGTGAAGCATGACATGCCTGTCAGGTTTTACATCATCCTTCTCTTCAGAAATTTCATTCTGGCCTTGGGGATACCCTTTCTAGCTGAAGTTTCAGCAACAATACTATGTATTAATTCAAAATGCCATTTTCATTATTAAATGCTGATTCAAAATTACCTTAGAAGACTCCCACTCACCATGAAGAGCAGTTTGATCTGGTGAAGTGAAAGCAATATTTTTGGGGTTTTCAAAATAATGAGCCACAGCAAGCATAATATTCCATCGTGGCTTGCGTTAGATGTTAGTGAACCTGGTAGGCGTAAGGGGTGCCCTCTCATCCAAGCTAAATGGCAGGGTGGTGCATTGTTTGGAGCTGGGAAGAGTGAGGCCACTCTCCAAATCACAGTTGTATATAGCAAGATTAAATACACCCTCAGCCACGTAGACAGATGGTTTTCTAAGGATAGATAAGTGATATCAGGTGCTCTGGCTGAAGGTGTGGTGAGAGAGCATAACTTGAAAAGACTGGAAGAACAGAGCATTGGAGCAGGACAGCCAAGGGTACTGGAACATGTAGCTTGGGGAAGCTGTGTTTACTTCTATGAGTCCTTAAGAGCTAATACCTCTGAAGGATCCCACTTAAACAACTTTTCCTTTTTTTTTTTTTTTTTTCTTTTTTTTTTTTTTTTTCTTTCAGAAGCTGAATGAACATCTCTGAGGTATGCATTATATCTTTGTACTTTCTGTAAATACATTTAACAGAACACTGCACATCATTTACAATATGAACTGTCTTTGAGTCTCTATATGTTTCACCCAAATGAAATTAAATTATTTTCACAATGATCTTGAGACAACTCTTTTCCAAAATTAATAATATAGTAGTCTAAAATATCAGAAAAGTGTTTTGTTTGACTATGAATTATTCAGGAGAATATCTAATCAGAGACTTTCTATTTATGAATTCTGCGATTGGCATCATCATACATTGGTACTAAAGAAACAAAAATAGCAAAAGATTGCAATGTGATTTAACAAAGGGTTTTACTCAAATCCCAGAGTCAGATATAAAGTATGAAGCTAACATTATGGAAGTCAGATCTTCAAAAATTACCTGGATGAAATATATTATTCTTAGCCAAAAGAAGAGTAAAATTGTAAGAGTTCTGTGAATGTTGTAGATGCCATAGCATGTACCATGTTAACCTAGGACCATGTTGGTAACTTGTAATTGTAAACTTGTCATTTATGAATTTGTTGTCTGACTGACAGTGTCTGACTGTTGTCTGACACCGAACTACTTTAAATTGCTAACATGACTCTCATTAGGGCCATATCTCACAAGATTTCTGCTTTCTGCATGGACTCTAAGGGGTGTTGTGTAAGTGATGATACTGACAACACATTTTCATTCTGTCTCTACAGATATCTATACTTCTTCATTTGCACCAATAGCCTGTGTTAGATAGCCTACTCCGTTTTTGCCCCAGGATGTTAAGCAAAGTCTTATCTTCATCTTTTTAAATGAACACCACAGGTCTGGGACTCATGGTAGCTGTACAAGCCAGTAAAAATGGTGTTGCAGGTTCTCATAGCAGGCTATAGACTTTGTGTTAAGCTAACAACACAGGTTCCTGAGCTTGTCTGTGCCAGCCTGGAGATTTGTTTTAGCTTGTTTAGCTGTAGCAGCAATTGTCTAATCACCAGGCGACTATTGATTACATTTTCTTTACCTGGCTTTATACAATTGCATGGGGTGACATTTACTGTATTATTGCAGTTAGTAGATATTGATAACAAGAAGTTATTCTGCATAGCATGAGCTAGCCATGACCTAGAATAGAATCACAGACAGAATCATAATCATTTAGATTGGAAAAAACCCGTAAGATCAAGACCATAAACCTGACACTGCCAAGCCCCCCACTAAACCATTTCCCTAAGTACCACATCTACAAGTCTTAAATACTTCCAGTGATGGTACCTCAACCACTTCCCTGGGCAGCCTGTTCCAGTGCTTGACAACCCTTCTAGTGAAGAAATGTTTCCTAATATCAAATCTAGACCTCCCCTGGTGCAACTTGAGGCAGTTTCCTCTTGTCCTATTGCCTGTTACTTGAAAGAAGAGACTACACTCTCCTTTCAGGTAGCTGTAGAGATTGATAAGATCTCTCTGGAGCCTTCTTTTCTCCAGGCTAAAGAACCCCAACTCCCTCAGCCGCTCATTTTAGGATTTGCTCTCTAGACCCTTTACCAGCTTCTTGGATTATAGGGACTTTATTCTGCTCCCCACATCTGTCTTCCAGCTCATGGGGGCTGGATACCCCACAAACAACTGCTCTTAAAGACTGAGGCAAAGAAGGCATTAAGTACCTTAGCTTTTTCCTCATCAGTATGTTTTCCCTCACATCCATCTCCTTAGCCCCCCCTCTGTCGTTAATTTAGTTATATAAATATTTACCATAAAGGATGACATGTGTAGGATGATAGCAGAGACCTTGAAAATACAGATAAAGGATGATAGCTGAGGGAACCAAGATAACAACACCTCACCAGTAGTGGAATATGAGTATAACATCAGAAGGTGAATAAGTCTGTATATGCACATATAATTTTAAATGCCTACAATTTGAACTGTTAGTTTTGACATCATTGCAACTGTGCTAGTAGTAATGCTCTGATTAGGTTTTTGAGACTTTATACTAGCAGTAAATCCTTGGCTTCGTATTCAAGGTGTGGGGTTTTTTGTCATTAGGAAGATTATAAGTGTAAGAAACCTGTGGGAATTCAAGCAGCCTGTTCTGTAACTGAGATGCAACAAATTGGCAATGATGAACCTTCTGAACTCAGGCTCCAAACCCACCTGCACCTGCTGGATGGGTTTAGACAAATCACTTCTATCTCTCTCTGCCTCATTATTTTTCATCAGCAAAATTAGGGTAGAGAGATTGACCTCTGCTGATAGAAAGCACTGAAAAAAAAAGAGCCAGGTAGTGTGAATCAGCCTTAAACTGACATAAAATTCAATGCTGAATTTCAAGACTTGTCTCCCTCTGGAATTTTTGAAGTCCAAAAGTTCACAGGTTACCAGACAATATCTCCACAAATGCTCAAGTTTTATTCTTGCTGTTGAATCCAGTATAATGAGAGAGAAGTGTTGGTCCTATATCAATTTCTCCAGCATATACAATTTGCTTATCTTATGTCAGCTCCTGAGGAAAAAGCCACTCTTCAGAAAAATTTTAAAGGAAACAAGTAGAAGCTATGTGCCAAACTAATGTTAAGATATTTCTCATTTTTTAAAAATAATTTGTACACCATGATTGTTATTAACTATTACTCTAACCTCTGGCTCAATCTTTATTACTCTTACTTTACAATCTTTAATATACACACACAAAAATGTTATCTGCTTATATGTAGATGTTGGCCAACATGAAATCTAGCATACTTTTACTTCAGCATTTGTTTATGCCTTAACTCATCTGTATGTGTTTTGCTGTGCTGCAATTTGCTCCTATTAGGTGCAATGTTTGCACAGAACAGCAGTCATGAACAGGCAGACAGAGATGTTCCTAAACTTGTTGGGACACTTTACTAGACTACACTGCTTTCATGTTGCATGAAACGTGACACATGGGTGGCATGTTCCCTGTCAGTAAGGCCTATCTTGACCAAGACTCTTAGGTGGACAGGAGCCCTAACGGAGATATAATATATAAATAGTGACATTAAAGCACAGGCTCAGCTGTGTGCTTTTGACAGCAAAACTCATTGAGTTTATATAAGTTATTCCATACTGGATATATATCACTTCAGTTTTTTAGAAGTTGGAGTTCACCTTTCCTTTTAAAGGGTTTTTGCTGCTGCCATTTTTATTTAAACATTCTCAAATTATCACTAAATTGTAAGAGCGCTGATGGGGATATAATTAATATTAACTTTACTTTAGCCAGGCACAATGTGTAAGTATTTTACATACACATGTAAGCAACATAACTACCAAAGGGGAGAACAAAGATGTGGGTAGTAGCATGTAAGTGTGAGACAAAGTTGTCACTTTAAACACAGGGACTGCAAATAGGTAGGACATCATCATGAATACAGAAGAGGGATGACAAGCAAGACAAAACCAAGACAAGTAACATCAGAAGCAGAAGTGACTCCCCATTTTGGGAGTGGGACAAGTGGTATAAAAACATCAAACCTGAAGAGGAACAATGGAGAAGAAAGAAGACAATCCCATTTTGATTTCAACTTCTCTGGCAAAAGTGCTGACCAGTCTGAGCACCTTGACCTCTGAAACTAAAAGACAACAAGGATCACAGCCGCCAGTGTTAACAGCATGGTATCAGCTCCATGATGATGCAAACTCAGAGCTAATTTAGAATATGAGTATTAAAAAGTAACCCTTTGTGTGATGATGACAATGACATGTAAGATTAAACTGTTGCCATAGGTTGTTCTGAAAATGAGTGAATGAACAACAATGCTAATAATAAAATAATACCATGGTAATAATGATATGAATGATAATGATAATAATGGCAATAGTAATAATGACTGAATGTTTTGATATGTAAAACGGGCCAGATTTGTCATCCTGCTACACTCCCATTGCAGCAACCTCTAATTTCTTAACAGATATCAACTTATGTATGTACGTAGGTATTTATCAACTGATAGATAGAGATATGAATATCTGGTTTCAATACTTTTAAAATGCATGGATAGCTTTGGAAGAGTGATGAAAGTGCTAGTATCAGCCAGAGACCCTAGTACATGTGCTCAAGGGGGGGTCAAATAAACCAGATTAATTGTTGCCCAAAGTTATTCTAGCTCTGCATTAAAATGGCTAAGGTTGGCTTTTTTCTGATAACCTATCTGAACAAAAAACCAATTTGTCCTTTTGACAAGTGTGGAAGATCCACAGGTATAATACAGGCTCATTTTGCATACTTTTTTGCTATACCATCTGGCTAAGCTACAAAAAATAAAATATGACACTTAACATATCACTTGACTAAATTAATAAAGTCTGTTGACTGACTTTGTATACGTAAGAGAATGTAGCATTAAAGCCTTTAAGACAGTTTAAAAAGAACAAAAACTCATTGAAGGATATGATTTTCTTCCTGAAACTCGTCACATTGGAAAAAAAAAAAAAAAGTTACAAGACTGCAACACATTTCATATTTTTCATTTAAATTCTTTTTTTCATGTCCCTTGGACAGTGGACACACACACAAAAGTTCTCTCAGAATGTATAAAGGATCCTTAAACTGCATTTACTTTAGTGTCTGTGGGTTTTGTAATAAGAAAGAAAGGAAAATAAGAAAAAATGAAAATTTACATGCAACTGCTACAAGTGAATATAAAACTATTGAATTCATTCATTAACAACACACTTTGTGGTCCATTACCACTATTTATCACTACATATTCAAATCTGTTAGTCCTTTGCATTTCTTTAAATTAATTGTTAAGTGTGTAATGGAGCTGATGCTATAAGGTTAGCACTGATGGGTGTACGTTTTGTTGGCCTACTCTATCACAGTGTTAGAAAACACATATGTATTATTGCTGGCCATGTTGTTTTAGCTTGTCTCTACAGACATATCTTTCTCTGGAAGTTTGTTAGCCTGCTTTATCAATGAGGAACTCCTGGGTTACCCCCAACTGGCCTCTCTCATTTTTACCTCCAAAAATCTCCTGAGTGAAGAGAGAAATTGAAAGATGAGTTTGTCTCCTGTTTCAGTAAAATGATAACAATTCTGAATGAAGCTGAAAATTTGGAACCAGAATTTCAGCAGTTCCATTATAGAGTAAATTGTATTTTATTGATTAAGACAATAATGCTGGCATATCTCTAACAACCTGTGTTCTAAAAAATAAGAGGTACTTGTTAACATGTGGTCATTTCTTATTATGTATAAAAAGTCAGAAAAGGTAACTTCTAAAATCTCAGGAAATTATAACTGCTTCAAAAGTGCCTAAATGCAGTACTGTATTTCCAGCCTAAAAAAAACCTGACAAAAATACCCGTAGCAACACACCCCCCTTTATTTGTACAGAATAAAATCACAAGGAATGTAGAGAACTATTAAAATGAGAAAGCATTTACCCAGAAATTCCATTAAATAAACATAGAAATTAACATGATACTATTTTGTGTTGAAATACTCAGTTCCTGTGACCTTGTCCTTCATTAAATTTGACATGAACTGATATATACTGATATACTTTGACAAATGATCATATTTAAATAGTTATTGAACAATAATTTGATTTCTAAAGCTATCTTTATACACAAGCTTTATGTAGGACGAAAATCTTCATTTCAAAATAATAGTGTTGAAATAAATTCTCTTGTATAGTGCTAAATGTTGAGGGAGAACATATTTATAACTCTAATATTTTGGAAAGACTTTTTTTCTTGTAAGATGATGTCCAGGCTACTCTAAAATAAAGATACTGGAAAATTCAGATACCTATTGTTATTCTCTCCAGGGAGCAAGTGCATTTGATTTGACACTCGAATTTTTTCATCAATTACAGCAAACTTCCCTTTGCTCTACTCATTTACCTCTGTCTTCTCTAATATATAAAACCAGCTCCCTGCTGAAGCACAGGTGAAATTATATTATCCAAATCTAGGTCTTCAGGATTTGACTCCATCCACATACAGGCCATACTATTGAAGTTTTCATATCTCTAAGAAGAACTTGAGGTGCTCTGGTGGTTGCAATGTTGCACAGTATGCCATAACATGAAAAATTCCAAAAATATGAAGAATATGGAAAGGTCCAATGTGAATGTCTTGAAATCAAATTCAGTAACATGACAGTTCTTTTGTATTAGGAATATGTTAGAAATTAGCACTGTTTATTGAAAACAACTCCATTCCATAGACCTACAGATTTCTTACAGAAAACTTATCTAATTTAGAAGAGCAAATTCAATGAAAATACCTTTATTTCTACATTAACATCCTTTCAGTTTATACACTTTTTGGCTTATTTCAATGTGCATTCAAACAAGAAATCTGCAACACATGAATGAAAATAAAGTATATGCAGAACTTTTAAAGTCAAAATTTCAAAAGAATATTCAGGTATCAATGGATGTAAAAATATCTTATTACATACAAAAAAATTTGTATAAATGAACTAATTACATCCTAATGCCATAAATGAGAGCTGAACTTTCTTGAAAACATGTCTTTCATTTTCTGAGAGCTCAAATATTCCCTTTTGATTTCTAAACTTTTGACAGGACTAGAAAGGTTTTTGCTTGGATTTAGAAAACCCATAGACAGAGCTGTTTTGTTATTTTTGTGTCTGTGTTATTGATACCTTGAAGCTAATCACTACATTGCAAGGAGCAGTAGAAACAAATTTTTAAAATGTCCCACTAACAAAAAGTGTACATAAAAATTCTCAAAGACTTGAGTATGGAGAATCTTCAGTTTTACTCCATGCTGCACCTGCCCAGCACTGTTTTCAATAATGCTCTCCCTCAGCATTGATGTAGATGTCAAACTATAGCTAATATCTTCCTATGAGATGTATTCTCTTGCAAGGGATAAGGACAGCTTAACTAATTTTGATTCATGAACAATGTCTTTGACCAACTGAGAGACATAAGAGAAATTGGAAAATTATATTTACTCCAGAATTGCAAATCCTTGTGAACAAGCTTCTTTGGAAAAGCTCAGATAAATGTCCCTCTTCCTCTTTGTGAGATTTGTTCTTCATTATGAGTTACTTTTGTCAGAATGAAAGTGAAGAGAATGCCTGAAAAAATGGAATACAACTTGGCAGAAAATTAAAGCCTGTAATTATATCAAATTTGCCTCGAGGATGAATTCATCAAGGGCAACAAGAAAAGCTTCTCCAGTTATGTTGGTGATAAAAGGAAGAAAAGCGAAAATGTGGAAGGAAGGAAACAGGAGACCTGGTTACCTGGGATATGAAGAATGCTGAGGTACTCAATGACCTTTTTGCCTCCATCTTCACTAGCAACTGGTCAAACCACACTGGCCAAGTCACAGAAGGAAAGGGCAGGGACTGGGAGAATGAAAAACCACCCACTGTTGGAGAAGATCCAAAGTGGATGGAAGGTTTGAGATTATCTAAGGAACCTGAAGGTGCAGAAGTCAATAGCACCTGATAAGATGCAGTTTCCTAAGGGAACTGGCCTATGAATTCATCATATTTGAGAAGTCATGGCAGTCTAGTCAAGTTCCCACTGACTGGAAAAAGGGAAACATAACCCCCATTTTTAAGTAGGAAAAAAAGGAAGACCCGTGGAACTACAGACAAGTCAGTCTCACCTCTGTGCCTGGCAAGATCACAGAGCAGATCCTCCTGGAAACTGTGCTAGGGCACATGGAAAAGAAGGAGGTGACTGGTGACAGCCAACATGGCTTCACTAAGGGCAAATCAGGCCTGACCAATGTGGTGGCCTTCTATGATAGTTACAGCATGGTGGCTAAAGGAGAAGCAAGTGACATCACCTACCTGGACTTGTACAAAGCATTTGACCCTGTCCCACGGGACATCCTTGTTTCTAAATTGGAGAGACATGGATTTGACAGATGGACCTCTCAGTGGGTAAGGGACTGGTTGGATGGTCGTGGTCAAAGAGTTCTGGTCAATGGCTTGATGTTCAAGTGGAGACCAGTGACAAGTGGTGTTCCTCAAGGGTTGGTATTAAGACCAGCACTGTTTTAACACCTTTGTCAGTGACCTTGACAGTGGGATGGAGCGCAGTCTCAGCAAGTTTGCCAATGGCACCATGCTGTGTGATGCAGTTGACACACTGGAGGGAAGGGATGGCATCCATAGAGACCTTGACAGACTTGAGAGGTGGGCTTGTGCAAACATTGTGAGGTTTGAAAAGGCGAAGTGCAAGGTCTTGCACATGTGTTGGGGCAATCCCAAGCACAAATACAGGCTGGGTGGAGAATGGATTGAGACCAGCCCTGAGAAGAAGGACTTGGGAGTGATTGAAGGCTCAGCATGACTTTGCAGTGTGCTTGCAGCCCAGAAAGCCAACCGTATCCTGGGTTGCATCAGAAGTGTGGCCAGGGGGGGCCCCCAAAGGGGGCCTACAAGAAAGCTAGAAAGGGACTTTTGACAAGGGCGTGTAGTGCTAGGACAAGGAGTAATGGTTTCAAACTGAAACACAGTAGATTTAGATTAGATATAAGGAAGACGTTCTTCACCATGAGGTTGGTGAGGCACTGGCACAGATTGCCCAGAGAAGTTGTGGATGCCCCATCCCTGGAAGTGTCCAAGGTCAGGCTGGATGGGGCTTTGAGCAACCTGATGTAGTTGAAGATGTTCCTGCCCAGGTCAGGGGCAGGGGGGTTGGAACTAGATGATCTTTAAGGTCCCTTCCAACCCAAACCATTCTATGATTCTATGATTCTGTGAATGAATATGAGCTGTGAAACTCAGAATATAGCAGCATTAATGAGGAGTGATACATCACAAGATTTTCTAAGCTCCAAAACTTGAAAGACTCTCAGTACACAAAAAGTTTATCTGAGGCTTTATTAAGTGAAGTCTCAGCTAAGACACTGACAGATCACTTGTGGGAAATAGTAGATTGTCCCGGTTTCAGCCAGGATGGAGCTAGTTTTGTCTTCAGCAGCCATTGTATTTTGGACTTAGTATGCAAAAAATAGTGATAGTTTGTTGCTGGTTTTCATTGATGCCGAATGATCAAGGACATTTTGCAGTTTCCCAAGTTTTGCTGATGTGCAGGTGCAAACCCTTGGGAGGGTCACAGCCAGAATAGTTGATCTAAATTGGCCAAAGAGAGTATTCCATACCATAGACGTCATGCCCAGTATAAGTGAGGGTCGTCCATTTCCCCCCTCGCTCTGGTTCCTTGTTCGGTTCATTTTCTGTTCATGTTCCCTTCTTGTTACCTTATTTTTCTTTGTTTTCATTCGGGCCTGTTTGTTCGTGTAATTGACTGGCAGTTCCCTCGCGCTTTCTCTGGAACTTGTTGTTCTGGGATGGTTGCGGGGAAATATCCCTGCTCCCTGAATGCTGCTTGGGATGGGCTGCTTGGGATCAGTCGTTGGGTGGTGGGAAATTGTGCATTGTTCATTTTATATATTCTCTTATCCTTACATATTATTATAATAATTAATTTATTGTTATGTTTTTCTTTGCTGTCCTGGTGTTTTTATCTTGACCCGTGAGCTCTCTCTCTCTGATTCTTCTCCTCACCCCATTGGGAAGGAAGGGAGGGAGTGATTTGCTGTGTGGTTCAGTTACCATTTGGGGTTAAACCACAACATAGATATATGCAGCCATTTCAGAAATATCTAAATTTCAGAGACTTTAATTGGTGTGCTCTCCAAAGACTGGAAAAACTCCCCAGTCAGATGAAAGTTGACAACCATAGTAAAAAAAAAGACAAAGCGCTATAGACATTAGAAGGAATTCTTCTATAGGTAGGGTTTTTGGGGTTTTTGTTTGTTTGTTTGTTTGTTTCAGCTGTGATCCTTTCCTTTTGGATAGTATCTTTATCATAATTTCTCCATCCTTTTTGCCTCTAAGCTTAATCTCTTGTACTTTGTGCTTAGGAACTTCTCTTTGAGGTGCTGGAAGTGTCAGCACCTTTTTTTGGCATAGTGTGGGACGAGAAAGTTTTAGAAAATGAAATCTGCTTGCTCCTGACCTGTTGCTAAATTGCTGTTTCTAGGGTGAGCATTTCAGCAGGTACGGATCAGCTTATCGCTTCTCATGTGGCAATGGCAATGGCAATGCAATGACCCTGGAACCAGAAATCTGAGTGCCTGAGAACCTTGTATCATGATCTGAAGATCTTTGAGAAGCCACCTCAGCTTTACGTTAACATTATGTGTAACCTACTGCAGACACTGACCTTTCTGGGAGGCAGCTATGCAAACTACGGATTAGCATATGTCCAAAGGAGGGCAGCAAAGATGGTGAAAGGACTGGAGGGCATGACTTATGAAGAGGGGCTGAGTATACTATGTTTGTTTAGTTTAGAGGGGTCTGAGGGGTGACTTCATTGCTATTTACAACATCCTCATGAGGAGGAGCAAAGAGGGAGGTGTTGTTCTCTTCTTTCTGGTGTCCAGTGATAGAAAGCAAGGGAATTGGTTAAAGCTGTGTCTGGGGAAGTTCAGATTGGACATTAGGAAAAAGTCCCCAAGGAAGTGGTGTCAAGAAGCATTTGAACAACACTCAGATATAGGTTGCCTTCTGTGAAGTCAGGAGTTGGACTCGATGATCCTTGTGGGTCCCTTCCAACTAAAGATATCCTATGATTCTCTAATTCTGTCTATCACCAATAGCAGGATTAAGCTACTGTCAGCAACGCATTACAAAGCCACCATGCAGTTCTTTGAATTCTGGTGCTATTCTGGGGCAGATATGAAAATGGTTGTACGTGTGTGGAGCTGCTTGGGTAGCATAAATAATTCAACATGTTATCATATCTTTCACATAAGCTAATTTCAGATAAAAGTTCTGTAAGACTAATTTATCTTGAGACTATGCTTCAAGAAGGAGCTACTACAGGTCATTTTTCCGAATCTAAGAGTTTCTAAAGATGATTTAATTATAATTAAAGAGAAATTTCATGATTTTTACACTGGTGCCCAACTCAATTTCACTGAGCGTGGAAGAGGGTCTTGAATCTAAAGAAAGAACTAACTAGAAGCATGATCCAGCAATTGAAACAACTGTGCATCCATTCTGCTAGTAAATGACACTCACGCAATTTGCCAAACCACTGACATGATCAGTGGGGTTTAAGTTATGCATGTCTGCCACTGTTAAGTCCTACCAGTTACCTGGTATGGGCAGACCCTTTAATGAGGGACAAATTTGGGCAATCACAGTAAAAACAACTTAATCTCCTACCTATGGATTCCTTGATCCTTTTCCCTCATGTTACATCTATTGTCTTGATGCATAGATCATTTGTAATTTCTTAATACAATGTTTTATATGAAAATGTGCAATTTTTAGTTACTATAATTTTAGATTTTTTGAGATAGACACACTTCATTTGTTGATGAAGAGCTTCTCATATGTGTGTTATGGTAGGTAGTACACCATGCTGCATATAATTTCTAGTTAGTGTTTGGGTACATTTTTGGATTCTCCTGAAAATAGTGACTCAGAGAATAAGGAAGAGTTTCTGAGGTCATAGCTATGAACTGGTCATTATTCCATGAACTGGTCATTTCTGGCCCAGAAAATTACACAAATTTTACTGAAAATTTGCACATATTTTCCACTAACTTCATAGGTTCTTTGTTGTCCATAATATGCAATTCCTTCATCACTTTATTCTTTATTTTAAAAATCACTGCTTCAATTCAGTCAACATGAGTCTAACTGGGGAAAAGAAACCCTCTCCCCTCTCAAAACTTAGCAATTAACTGAAGAAAAGGCTGAAATGAAAAACTCATATGAAGGAGGAAAAGTAAGTGTTAGAGAAGTCAAGTTCTTATCCTTGGTAAAAGGGAATATTGGTATTTTTCTTAGGAGGAATGAGTGCTGACTGGGGAAGGATTGCAATCCTAATGAAACATATGGTCTTGTCTTCCCTGGAGGATGAATTTCCTAGATGGGGAGATGTTGTGAAAAGGAATCGTTCCCTGAACAAATAAATTTACTGCTAAGGAGCACTACCACCTGTCTCCATCTACTTCCAGAAAGATTGGTTTCTCAAAAGGAACTCTCGTTTTCAACTCATAAGATTTCTCTACTGTTTAAAGAAAGTGGTTAAAAGTAAGTAAAGTAGTTAAAGTATTATCAAAAGTAAATAGTAAGTGGTTAAAATAAGTATTATCAAAATAATGACTCTTGTTTTTCGCTTCATGAAAATCTTTTTTGTATTATATTACATCAGACCTTAAATGCAGCACAAGTTTTAGTTTCAGTAAGTAAACCATGGTTATGATAGCCAGAATTTTAACTCGAAAAATAAAGGTTATTTCTGGTCATTAGAAAAGGCATCCATTGCAAAACTGCAAGTTTGCTTAATTATTTTTCCCCCAGGGGCAGTTGTTGTGGAATGATCATCAGCCAAACAAAATATGAGTTTTATCTCCCTTTCCTAATAACAAACCCTTGCTCATACCATACAAGCCCTTCAGTTAATTATCTCTGAGAAAACCTCGATTAAGGCTTCTATTTATTTTTCTTGATACTTTGGCTTAGTCAAAGAAGTGCATGTTAGCTAAATAATACATAAATGAAACCTCTTTTATCGTGAACTGAAACCCACAGATGATATATGCACAATTCATTAAAATTTCTAGTCTTGGTTTCTTTTAGCTGAGAGATAAACAGTGTAACAAATTGCAGAACAAAAATAAATAAATTAAAAATCCTACTTATCTTCACTAGCCAATAATTATACACAAAAGCCTTTCAAGCATAATGAGAAATGATGTGAAGTGAGAAAAATGTTGATCTGGATAGAGCTTAAATAAACAACAACAAAAAAGAGCAATGGCATATTAAGAATCTTTCCTCATCTATCACAGTCTAATGACAATATTTAAGTGACAAAACTAGGTGAACTCCATTGCTATAACAAGTTTTAGATGCTGGAACAGAGCTGAGATTGCAAGATTAGGTTATTTCTGAAGCAGTGTCTTCACAAGGAAACATTTAAAACTCAATTTATTTCTCACCTAGAACAGACTTTTAAAATGATACTGATTTAATATGACTCTCTGATGTCTACAAAGATCTGTAGCCTTATTCTCAGAGAAACCATAGCTGCCCACAAACTTGAAAGGCTTGAAAACTGAAATTGCGTGGACTAACTGAGCAAAAATATCCTGTTATGGATATTTTTATATCCATAACATATCCTGTGTGGTAGGCTAAGAACAGTGGTTCTAAATTTTTTTTTTTTATAGACCACGCTTTGCAGCAATTAATGTTGTAGCATTGTAGCAATCAGGTCACAAGGCTCAGTGGGAGACTAAGCAGGGAAAGGCATTTTCATTTTAAACCAGAACTGATTTCACTCACTGACCAAACCTATCTCATACTTCAATACCAGCAAGCACCAAGAAGTGTGGGGCTGGGTGATTTGGCCAGGGTTAATTGCAGGTGCACAGCGGGTAAGTGATATTGAATATGGAGTCATCATCCTATCTCTTACCCTCTCCTTGAACTGGTAACTATGTGAGGGTTTTTGGATGTGCTTTTTTGTATGATTTAGAACATCACAGTGACACTGATCTGTCCTTTTTTTAATCTGAGTTTTAACGTCTCTCACTTTATACAGCTTTTTCTGGTGCTTCCATGCCCACACTCTGCCATTCATTCTTCATTCACATGAACCATAATGTTTCTATTACAAATGTCTATGCAAGGGCAATCACGTTGGTCATTTACATCAAAAAAACCCAGAAAATATATAACATTATTTAATGGTGTTTAGCAACAAAGAAGAAACCAGCCTTTGACAGATTTTCATGCTACCTAACTTAGGATATCTGTTTTGTCCCATTAGTTTCCTGAGGTTCTTCATACAAGGAAAGGAAAAACATGCCTGTAGATATTAGATTACTTAATTCAGGATTTTATGCATTATATATTTGCATTATATATGTACATATATTCATAAATATACATATATAACTATGCACACATAAAATATATATATAATCAAGTTCTAATGCAGTCTTTCTAAGAGAAAGTCTAAACTCTGACATATTGCATTAAATGGGAACTAATTATATGTGTATGTGTATATTTATATGCATATATATATGGTAGTTAATTTGGAAATGGCACAGCTGTAACATTGCAACCTGTGGAGATATAACCAGAAATAGCAGCAGCAATTCTGTCAACAAATAAATAAACTCTTTTATGTTCTATCATGTTGACTATGAAATATTATATAGACAAGGGGTGAAAGCAATCTCAAATGAAATGCCAAAGCAGCACCTCCTTGGTTGAAGAATGTTCTAGAGCTGACCAAGCAGTAACAGAAACAAAAGAAATACCAGAAACTTTATTCAAGTGTGCTGATTCAAGAGAATCTTGTGATTCAGGTCACAGCTGTTAGAAGTGATTTGATTGCTTGGTGTATATATGTGAATTCAAAGGCAGTGTCATACACATCAGGTCAGGTCTCAAGCTGTACGTCCTTGCTAAGGTGGACTTGTCCAGTTTCATGTCTTCTTTAAAAGCTTTCTCAGGTCCTATTCTCCAGTGGTGCGCTGCAGGGGCTGATCCCCATGGGGGAAGGCAATTCCCAGCCTTAGAGTCTGTACTGGTAGTCTTAGGTGTTACAAGCACTACCTCTAAGAAGATCAAACTTAACTTGCTTTTATTTTGCTCACCTTCCCCTAGCTATTGCTAAGTGCCTCAAATTTCTGCCCTAAAATTCCCCAGAGATTTCCAGCACTACTCAGACTGGGAAACAGTCCCTGCATTTCGGCAGTGTTGGGCATCCCTGGGCCCAGCTCACACCATTCTCCCATGGGATGCTCCCGTGGGGAGGGCAGACATGCGCAGATGCAGGTAAAAGACACTCTGTAAAGGCTCCCTGGCACCCAGAGAGAGAATATAAAAATTCAGGCTCCACAATCAAGCTCAGTTTTGACATTCATTAATTTCTGGTCTTTGGAAATAATGTTTTAAAGAAAGTTTTTTATTGATTTCTTTGGCTCCTCTCTAGGTGTGTAGTTGAATTTAGAGGAGAGTGCTGAAGTGATGATGCTCTTTGAACTCGTCCTGATAGAAATTTTGAAGGCCATTCAGGTCCAGACTAGACATCAGGAGGCATTTCTTTACCAAGAGGCTGGTCAAACACTGGAACAGGCTGCTTAGAGAGGTGGTTGATGCTCCAAGCCTGTCAGTGTTTGAGAGGCATTTGGACATTGCCCTTAAAAGCATGCTTTAACTTTTGGTCAGCCCTGAAGTAGCCAGGCAGTTAGACTAGATGGTTGAAGGTCCATTCTATTCTATTCTATTCTATTCTATTCTATTCTATTCTATTCTATTCTATTCTATTCTATTCTATTCTATTCTGTTCTGTTCTGTTCTGTCCTGTTCTGTCCTGTCCTGTCCTATCCTATCCTATCCTATCCTATCCTATCCTATCCTATCCTATCCTATCCTATCCTATCCATGTTATGTATGTTGAAATGATGAAGCTGTCTGTACTGTGATCAGTCACAGACAGTTCTCAGCTTCTGGAGACTTCTCCTTTCCTATTTTGTGACACAGAATGAACACAAATATGACGAGTTTGAATATAAAAAATTCCCCACATACAAGTAATCCTGAGAAGAGACATATTTTTGTATGAAGAGTGATAAAGTTAGGAACAACCTACAATCAACACTTACGTTTGTTTTCATTTTAGATGTTGAAATTCAAGATGCTGCAACTAAGTTTATTTTGATTTACGATTTTTTGAAACATAAAGGTATGACAAGGTTTAAGGTTAGAGCCTGCCGAGAGAAAATAGATAAAACAGTAAGTTTTGTTACATCTTCCTAGTCAACCTGAAAAGACAGCATGAAAGAAATTTGATCAGCAGTTGTGTACTGATCAAATAGCAGCAGCAAAGTTATCTACCCATGAATTAACTGTCCAAACATATCAATATCCTAGAGAATAAATACCAAGTTTCAATTCCCAGGTTTCATCAGTACAGTAGAATGGATCGAGGAACAAAAGTGGTAAAGAAAAGCAATTTGTAAACAATGGTAGGGTGTTGTGTGAAATGCAGTAACACAGAAGTCCCAGCAACTGATGTTTGGCAAAGCATTGCAAAATATTCTGGGACCTTTAATATTCCTGGAGTTGCACAAACCAATTTTTAAAATGCTAGCATTTCATAGCTTGAGTCAAGAATGGAAAAAAAAAAAAAAAAAAAGATTCTGTTTTCAGCATGAAATCAACAAAAGAGAGAGCAATTGATAGCTATACAATTATATTATAAAGAATCTTGAGATTATCAATAGTTTTCTGTAGAACAAATATTGATTTAGTCAGAAGAGAAATATGCATCCTTTTCAAGAAGGAGAGTTCATTCATGCTGGAAATTAATAAATTGATCATGTCCTGAGATTTTCTATCCATTTTCTCCTTTCTACAAATATTTGCTGTAGGCAT
>KL269016.1:16851-32592 GCA_000699545.1 Podiceps cristatus | reverse complement strand
GCCAAATTGCCTTGCCCTTTAACGCAACAGGGGGAGGCTTAAAACCCTCCTAGCTTTCCCAATGAAATCTAGGCCCAGTTTTGAGGTACAGCTCCAGCTTTCTGTTACTGACATCACCAACACTTGCTATTATCTGACCTGACTGTTCCTAGCACTTCTCTGCTTTCTTTCAGACTATTATTTTAAATAATGCTCCTCAATATCGTGATTAGGAATCTAGTCCCATTTTGGCTTTGAGAAGTACAGCTTCCTTCTGCAAATATTCTTCCTACTTCACTTTAAACATAAAACTAGAATTAATTCTGAAAAAGTTACCGAACATTTTCTTTTTAGCAGCCTACTGCATTTCCATAATTCTTACATTTTTTTCAGACTTAATGGTAACAGTAGGTATTACAACTGCCTGATTTCCCAAGAAGCAAAATCTGTTAAGGGCTAACTTATCAGTTACCCATCACTCACACACCTTTGCTAGGGAGGCAAAGTCAATACCAGTTTTCAAGGTGATCACTACATTCATGATCAATTACACTTCCCCTGCCAGCCTCCTGACTGAATTGCAAGGCAGTATGAATACAAGTGAAGACCATTGGAGAATATAATTTTCACTCCTGTAAGAAAACTTTCAAATATTATCAGCTTAGTATCCCAAAAATGTAATTTGATTTGCAATGGAAAATGCATTCTTACATGGATACTTTGCATGTATTGTAACATGTTTTGCTTAAAACTGCACTCTGTGCTCCCTGGGTGTAGAAGACCAAAATGACCTTCATGACACAGTATTGACAGAAATATTTTCACGTTTTAAGTAAAAATGTCTGCTTTACAGATCACCTGTTATACATATGCCAAACATGGAATCCACTCAGAATTATTATGCTTCTTATATTTTAACTTTACAGTTGCATAATTCCTTTTGCACCCTGGTTGGAGTTTAAACTTGAAAATCTCACTTTATAACCAGATGCCAGAGCAGTCATATTTCATTCTGCCAATACAGAATATATGCTATATCCTGTGGCATACTATTTGACTTTTCCATGTCAGCATGAATGACTATCCATCGGAAGATTTAAAAACCTTAACTTCTTCATCACTCAAGTGTTTTCAACATTCACTTACAGCTCACTTAAGTTTGGTGGGTGCAACAGATTTTAACATACAGATACCAGCAGCTATCTACAAGGCAATCAAAATGAGTATCTTTTATTCTCCTTAAGGCTTCAGCAGAACCTAAACACTTCAACTTAGAGCAAAATGATCTGGTCTGAATTTTAAGAACTTCAATTTACTTTTGTTATGCTCCATGTCTGCGCAACTCTGCACTTTTGAATGAGACTTCAACAATACCAGGAGTTTACTTCTTTTTCCTCCTAGGCATTATGAATCCTTGAATGCCTTGTTAACTCAATCAGACTGATTTACTTTTATAGTCTGCAGAGACTGATAGATCCTACAAGTCTTAAGCTTTCCACCTGTAGAGAAGATGACTAGTTATCTCCAGTCATAATAAGGGGAAAAAAACCCAAAACATTAAAGCCTCAAAGATTAATCAGCTTAACTTGACAATTCCCATAGGAACCATTTTCCATTGAGATCCCAAATTTTAAGAGTTGGATTTCATAATATGTCTCCTGATATTTGACCTCCATCTTCAGAAATAAATGATGTGTTGCACATGAAGGGAACCAGGTACAGCTCTACTCAGTCTTTTCCTTTGTGAAGTTTTCAAAGCAGCTGGGTCTGGCGAACTCCATCCCAAAGTGTTTAAAGAGCGGACACAACTAACTTTAAAAAATTGTGAAGGGTGGGCACAGTACAAAGACCATAAAAGAGTAAATGTAGCATCTATCTACAAAACTGGTAAAGAAGTGGAGCATTAGAATAGGTATCTTGAAGAGACTGTGTAGTCTCCAGTTTGGAGGTCTTCTGCATTAGGTCTCTGATCTCTTCTAATAGATAGACTTCTGGTGAGACTTTTCCAAAAGTTGAGGTGTATATTGTGGCTGTCTTCCATTTAGATTTTCTAATCTCTAATAAACACAGTGTGATCTCACATTGCAGTCTTATTCTCAAAGACAATGTCTAGACCTTCTGACAAATGCACTGTCACATTACTCAATTGAAATACAAAAGTCACCCTCTTCTAGTCAACTCATTTGTATGACAAGGCTATTTAATATCTTTAAGATTTTGGGTAACAAAGTCAAGATCTGGATCAAAATTAATCCATTACAGATGGATTAAATAAGAAAACCAAAGGCATTCCATTCCAGTGCCTCATTTGTTTTCATCTCAAATAGGTAAACGCTTTATCTTTCAGACCATAGAAACCTCTCTTCTACTTCATGATCTATAAAAGACACATGATGGAGAACCTGGCTTACAATAAAGTATGTGGCCTTGTGAACAACCTGATGGAAATTATGAGTGATTTCAGATATATCTTGACCCTCTTTGAACAGTGAAAGGTGCAGAGAAGTCCTTGACAGCCAAGCAGCCTGTGTACTGACAAGGCTAAACCCCTGCCAGTTCAGGATTAATGGCTGAGTACCAAAAGGCTGGCGTGCATTACCCAGACCCCTGATGCTGCAAGGCACAGGACTTAAAGGGCCATCCAGTCCTAACTCAGACAGGCCTCTTCAGTCATATTCGCAACCTCATTTAAGTATTTTTCCCAGGCTTGGAGTGCCCTGTAAAATCTAAGACTGTGTTTGCTTTGTGCCACCCAGAAAAAACACATTGGATTTTGATTTAACTTTGAATTAGTTAAGTGTTCTCTTTCCTTTTCCTGGAACATCTGTTTTTGTGATGCTTTTCATGGCCCATAGGGTGTCATAACAGTAATGTAGAGTTACATGTGTACTGCATTTGTCTGCCATTAATACCAAATGACATTTGGAGTAATGGTGATGCGCAGTGGTCCGTGCTCCCTTTCTGCATCTTTTTCAGAAAGATAACAAAAAGCAGTAGCAAAAAAGAAAGTTGTAGCATACAAAATCCAGTTCACAGGTTCAGCTGATGGACGTGAACTCATATCCATAAGGATGACTTTTTCCGACTTAAAAAATAGAGTAAGAAAATTCAGTGTAACAGACAAAGCAATGAATGCAATTGTGTCTGTACTTCTGGAGCACACTTCATACTGCTTGTCACAAAACATTACTTGGAAATATAAATCCAGGATGACTTGTCTTGAATACAGCACAGGTAAGGGAAGCAATCAGAGAATAATAACAGCAGTACAGCAAGCTGGAGAAGGATACTGAAGCAGAAACAATACTGCATGTGATACTATAGAAATCTATTTGGCCACTTCATGCGTTCATTAGGTAGGTGGCCCAACAGGTAACTAGCACTTTGCATTTATTTTACTTGTAGACAAATTGGAATTTGTCTCTTTAGAAATATTCAAAGCAAAGGCAGTTGATCAGGAAAGAAAGATGGTTGAGAAACAGAATTAGATTCAGCTTGGGGAAAAGGCAAAATATAAATAGTGGAAAGACTCTGCTGCTAAGATCATCCTCCTGACATGGTTCACTTTCTTAGACAATTCCATCTGCTCCCATTACCAGAAGAGCCAAGACCCTCACGTTTTCTCTCTTTCTCTTTCTCTTTCTCTTTCTCTTTCTCTTTCTCTTTCTCTTTCTTTCTCTTTCTCTTTCTCTTTCTCTTTCTTTCTTTCTTTCTTTCTTTCTTTCTTTCTTTCTTTTACTTTGTCATTCCTCCTTTGAGGCAAATTATTAAATATGATTTCACAGGTGGGAAATGAGCCCAAAGTACTACATTGACTTAAATACATATAGAGTAATAAGCAGGGACTGAATCTGTGTTTCTGGAGTCTGCGTAGCAAGCTAAATGCTAAAACCTTAGATAGTTATGGTCACGTATGCCTTTTCCTACGGACCATCCATCCAGCCTGTCACTGTAACAATATACACAGGGAATTTAAGACCACAGGTGTTAAGGGTGAGAATCAGTGCTGCAGTATTGATCCTTTTCTTCTGAGCTGTCTGAATCTTCCGTCCTTCCTTCCTTCCTTCCTTCCTTCCTTCCTTCCTTCTTTCTTTCTTTCTTTCTTTCTTTCTTTCTTTCTTTCTTTTTTTCTTTTTTAAATTTACTTTGTCATTCCTCCTTTGAGGCAAATTATTAAATATGATTTCACAGGTGGGAAATGAGCCCAAAGTACTACATTGACTTAAATACATATAGAGTAATAAGCAGGGACTGAATCTGTGTTTCTGGAGTCTGCGTAGCAAGCTAAATGCTAAAACCTTAGATAGTTATGGTCACGTATGCCTTTTCCTACGGACCATCCATCCAGCCTGTCACTGTAACAATATACACAGGGAATTTAAGACCACAGGTGTTAAGGGTGAGAATCAGTGCTGCAGTATTGATCCTTTTCTTCTGAGCTGTCTGAATACAGATTACATGGTTCAGTTTTAAGGACATAGTTTCGAATTATGGAGCATTGTAGACCTATCTTCCCTAGATGCTGAGTAAAGTGACTCAATTCCTTATTAGAATGGTTTCCTACAGAAATGCCTTTTTCACAAAACAGAAATTTACAGGAAAGTTCCAGTTTTACCCCAAATAATTTCATTCTCTTTTGAGAAATTCTTAATGGTATCTGATCCTTCTCCTTTGCAAGCAAAAAGGGACATCAAAAACATTTGGCAGGAGGTAGCTCTCAAATTGAGGGTGGGATTTTTGGTTTTTTGGTTGTGTTGGGGTTTTTTGTGGGGTTTTTTGGGGTTTTTTTTTGGTTTTTTGGTTTTTCGGTTTTCTTTTCACTTCCTGGAATTCCTTTCCATAAAATCCAATCAAGTCTGTATTTTTTAAATCTCAAATTTGAGACTAACTTTTATCACCCCTTTCATTGTTTTGATTTTACTTTCTCTCTCAAGATTACTGATTAGCATTTCTATTGTTTTTGCATGGCCAGGTTTTGGTAGTGGGGGCTGCACGGGCGGCTGCTGTGAGAAGTGCCAGAAGCTTCCCCCATGTCTGACAGAGCCAACATAACCGCTCCCAGATGGACCTGCCACTGGCCAAGGCCAAGCCCATCAGTGACAGTGGTAGTGCCTCTGGGATAACATATTTACAAAGGGGAAAAAAAACCCTGCTGTGGGAAAACAGCAGAAGAGAGAGGAGTGAGATGTGATGGCAACAGCCCTGCATCCCCCAAGGCCGGTGCAGGAGGAGGCAGGAGGAGCTCTGGGTGCCAGAGCAGAGGTTCCTGCAGCCCCTGGGGCAGCCCACGGCCAGGCTGACTTTTGGCAGATAGTCTCTCTAACTGCTGATCCTGGGGGCATGACACCCACTATTCCTCAGTCAGCCACCACAGCTCACACCACGAGTCAAAATGCTGGGATAGGGAACCATGCCTGAAACAACAAGTGTGGGTCAGCATCACAGGAAGAGAGGCACACGAAATGTCCAGTCAGCTTTCTTACTTGGACATTCTTCTCATGTAGCTTTGCCAGTAGTCACTTAAAAAGCACTGATTAATTTTGTATGAAAAGAGTGTGAAATTTTAATATCAATGCAAAACATTAAAATAGAGATGAGTTAATGTACCTATATAAACTTTGCAGCCTTCTATATTTAATATGATGGAAAGAGATCTATTGACACATCCAAGATTACGAGAACACGAAGTTCCTCACCAATCTTTCACAGAAATATTATTTCTGATGTAACAAAATATTCCTTGGAAAGTCCAGGCAGTTATGTCCGGGATGCAGTTTGCTGAGAAACCAATACAGACTGCAGTTTGAAGACCAGTTGATTTTTTTTAAACTTGGTGATGACTGGGTTCCCAGTCCTGTATTACTTTAAAACTATTTGTACATTGGAAGTGTATCAATGAATGCTTTTATCTTCACTTGGGTAATTCACAAAGGTGACAAGTGACATATCTTAGCTGCTGCACTAAAGACAAAATTATTTGTCTTATTTGAGCCTATCTCCAAGGTTTTCCAGAGCCAAAATATTTATAAATGAGCTTTTCAGAACTCTCTAACAAGTCTTCATTCTCTTTTAGGTATTTCAAGCCTTGTGGTGATGCTGTTAATAAAGTAAATTTTTATATTTTCCTCACTGTAATCCAGGCAGAATCCATATGAGACTGTGCAAACCGTGACCTATTTTAAGTATCTCCACCAAATTCCACAAGAAACTAGAACACAGGTATTACTGCCATTTATCAGGGATGAAAGGCACTATTAAAAATGTATAAGAAAAAATAGTTAAATAATTATGAAGTTCATAAATCTACAGTTTTCTTTTTTTCAAAATTATAGTTGCAAGAAAAAACAGACCTCTTTTTTTATATAGACCAAAACAGCAGCTTGTCATTAGCATTGTCAAATAATAGCAGACTGAACTAATGGAATAAGCTGGCTTGACTAGCTGCTCAACACAGATCTCCTTCAGCATGTTAACTGATTTGAACTCTTGCCCCTTAATTTGGCTTTTGCTTTTAATTTTTGATGAAAATTCATTTGTAAACATCTTGCTCCTAATGCATACTTCACATAAAACACAATTCAAAAATTTGACCATTTCATTGCCCATTCGTCCCAAGACACAGTCAAGAATATGCTTATGCATTGTACCTTGCTGTTTCCCTTCCCACTGCAGTAAAAAGGGACCTTCAAAATCTATTGAAACACAAACCATTGCCTAACTCATAAGAAAATAACAACAATGATCACTTATTATTTCAGTCTACAAATTCTACATCCAGCGTCTACTTTAAACTAGTTGATAATGCTGATTTACAGTTGATATCAGAGTGTTCATATTTTCACTGTAGAGATGGGGGGGATCAAAGGGAAAAAGGTTGCACAAAGCTTTAGAAAAATACCCACACAACAAAAAGTGTCTACTTAGGATTCACTCGAGTTACAGCATAAAATATCCATTTGTGTTTTTTACTTCCTGATAAAAGAAAATGGAAACAGTATAAACTGTATTTCGAAACACTTTACTATGAGCTTGTACTTTGCCTACAGGGGTCTAAGACCTGGTGCAAAGACAGAAGCATAGCAATTTAAGTAAAATCCTAAAATGGGGCTGGGTTTTGGGGGTGGCTAAAGGGTATAGGAATTTGACCAAAAATCAATTTTAATTTTTTTTAAAATAAAATCTAGGGTAAAATGAAGATATTTGCTTGCAGATAGGATGCAAGAAAATGTGAAAATTATTTCCTATGGATAAAATTGATGAAAAAGCAGAGATAAAACAGAATTTTCCATTAGACATCCTTTCCAATGAAGTTACAAATCACACAGTATACCTGACTGGACAGGTGAGAGCTGAAGGCATTCCTTTCTTGCTAAATATAATGAAAGGCAAAGGTTAAGTGCTTTAAGACATAGCTGCTTAACAAATTGCTCCATAGTAGGAACCTTTCTACAATAATATTAGATTACAGTGGGCAGCCTAGAGATCTACAAGGAATTAATTAGATGTTTAAAACTCCTTTCTCAAGGGCCCAACTTGCACAGTTGTTCAAAGACCTGTCCCAGAAGAATGGCCAGCATCTCTTATTCATATTCATCCTATAGCACTGAGTGCTTATAAATATTTCACAATTCACTAGATCATATTTACTATCAGATTTTTATAAAGAGAGATCTGGGATGTACATTTTTACCAGCATGGGAGTGTTGTGGTTTTTTTTTTGGGGGGGGTGGAAATCACCCTGGTATCAACCCTGTTGACCCAAAATGCTAGGGTGAAACAAAAATGGAATGCAATTTCTTTGGTGCTGGACGTAACACAGCACTTATAATTCTGCTGAAACTCTCAAAAAGACAGAATAGAATTAAAAAGAACATGAAATAGATTAAAAAACAAAACAAAACAAAACAAAACACAAAAACCAAAACCTAAAACTCTTGTAAAAAGCTGTTTTTCTGAAATCATACAAGGAGATTCTTACATGATTGTAGCTGTTGAAACAACTACTCAACGCCCTGCATGTCAGTGGCTAAAGTGAATGGTTGTACTGAAAAAATACTGAAAGATGAATAAGCAGTTTTTAATGAGCCTTCAGTAAAGAAATGCTGCGAACAGGCTTCTCATTCTGAATAGTGGGAGTTTTCAGAATTATGCATTTCTTCTCATGCAAGGGAATGAGGTTCCCCCTTGTTTTGTAAAATGAAACAGCACAGAGCCATCTCCAAAGATAAATCCTTCTAAGATAATCCTCCTTATCTTTCAGATAAATCCTTCTAATACAGGCATGCGATTTCATTAGCAAAAAGGATATCAGTGACAACCCTGGATGCATGTGCCTTGGGAGATAGCGGGGGACTGTTGCAAGGACAGTTGCGCAAAAATGTGAACTAAACCAGGCTTTTAGAGAGGGGCCTGCCTGGGTCTTAACCAGGACTGAGTGTCATGGAATGAGCATGCTTTAAAAAGAGGGAGGGAGGACACCTTAAATTATCTCTTACTGGAGATCTGAAGATGGGCAACAACGATCTACCTCCCGGCGATGGTGTCTTCACCAAGTGATGCTGCCTTCAGGAAGCTCCTGTGCCCTGGCTCAGTGCTCAACAGGGGTTGGACTCCCAACACCACCTTTCCCAGTACAACTCCTTGCAAACCTGCTCCTTTCGCCTGAAACTGCTCATGAGCCAGCAAGTCACCGAGTGAAGCAGCCTGACCTCCGTGAGCTGGGGTGAGGGGGGAAGGCAAGCAAGCTAAGCAAGCTCCTCTGCAGCTGACACACCTTCTAAAAGATGCAATCATGGCTTCAGTAAATCACTTGTAACAAATTTGTGCTTTACTTATTGTCAAACAATTACGTATGAAAATAGCATAGCATTTTCTGTTGTTCATCCATCACTGGTACACAGAGCAATACCATTAGGCACTAGATTCAGCTTGTAAGAGCCTACACTAGCAAAACTGAAGGAAGTAGTTTGGCTGGTTACAGCTCAGGTACAAACAACCTGACAAATTTATTTCAGCCCTGAAAGTTCACACATATACTGGAACTATGACCAGCTCATTCCTCTGTTGCAACTGTATCAAGGAAGCTGTCTGATCATTGATTTTATATTAATTTAAAATGGCAATCAAGCTCTTTTCATCAGGAAGCTAATATCTCAGAAAAGCAGCCAAGTTTGGTTTTTTTTTTTTTTTTTTTTTTTTTTTCTTTTGAGATAATGGTAAGCTGGTATTACATGCACTGGAATTCTATTACTTCTCTATCTTGTTAGGAATGTATTACAGTTTGGGAATGTACAAATTAAACCTAGACATTTCTATTAGCATACATGATTACAAATTTTAAGAATTCCAATAGAGACTACAAATGTAGCAGCTAAATAAAAAACTCAGTATCTGTTTAGCCTGAAAGAAATGATGTCTAGTTGGGGAAGCTACTGAACAGTACACTGGAAGGATTAATTTCTAGCAGACTTCCTGCAGAGAGGATGAGAGCAGTGAAAAAATAATGCAACCACACTCTTAGATAAGAACGTAAGTAATTTTAAAATACTGATGCTAAAAGACTAACAAATTCATGCCTTTTTTTTTTGGTAGTGAAGATACATTAAATTAGTTCATTAAATTATTAATTTAGTTAATTAAAGAACTCATGAACCCTACAATCTTCACCAACTTTAACTGTCTGGTAAAACAGGACCCTACCTAACAGTACAATCTTTTGTCACTATTCTTAGCAAAAGCACTATTTAAGAGACAATAGCTGCCTTTCAGGAATTTCAAGCAATTGTTTTCTAGAGGGAAAACATCACTTGTGTGCATACTGGGCACAGACACACTCAGACAAATATGCATCAGGCTGAGACGCAGAAACACTTGTTAGTGCATTGCTGATATGCCTGAATGCATTAGCCCAGAAGCAGCACAGCCATTTTTGGCACCGTGGTGACTTCTCCAGTGCTCTGGGGCTGCACCAAGGTGGGTTGATATAAATTTCATCCTATGAGATATAGCAGCTGTCCATTCCTAGAATGGAGATTATATGCATTGTTACATTTAATTAAACCTTAGGTTCGGATTCGATTTTCACTCTTAGGTACATGAAGTATGAGAATGTACACAGCATGCTATGCCTTGGAATGAAGAGAAGAAAAGCAGCAGTGCAGGCAGACATACTGTACTCTACTGTAACAACTAGTCTAAAAGAGTATTGCAGACAACACTATTCTACTCAGAGAAAGCTTTCCCTCACCTGCATTTGCTGCTCACATTAAGAAAGTCAAATCAATACTAACAGTTCTGAAATGATAAGTTTAGTTCTCCCTACCAAAGCTTTTGTTTGATAATGGTCAGTCCAAACATCAAATTTAAGAATCTTAAAATGTTTATCTTAAAATAGCAATTCACCTCTGAAATTGGAATTTATGAAAGGAAATTGTGCTGATTCATTCAGCTGATGGTTTGGCCACTGGTTGGAGAAGAAGTATACCAGATAATGAATAAAGGATGACAAATGCAAACAGAACATGCAGGAGGTAAAAGCTGGAAGAACACCAAGGAACTCCTTAGACAATAAAATGTACTATCACTGCCACTTGCAACAATTTTGACATATCTTATCGTGCATAAAGTTGAGATCTTCTTTATAAAATCAATATGGAATGAGAAATAAAGAGCATCTAACTTGAAGTCAAGCATAGATAGCCAAGCAATATCTGCTCTACATGAATTATCACAGAGGTGGACAGAGGAAAATGAAACAAGGCCAGCCTAAAATGTCTTTGATCCATGCAAAAGCTTTACAAGTCTGACAGTAAATCTCTCATGTCACCCAGGCAATTGGAGAGAAGCAATGAGGAGAGTCTACCAGTGGTTTGCAACTACCCGTCCTTCAGAACATAACCAGTAGCTCAGAATTTGTTGGAAATAGTGGCATGCCCAAATGCTTCCCACCTCTTCTTTCAGCAGGCAGGTCCTACAGACATTTGGCACTGGACAGGGAGACATAGGGAACTCAGCAGGTTTTGTCCCTCTGCACAGCTGAGTGACAGATTTCAACTGCATGAGTCTTGTAGTTTATCCCACAATTTACCCAAAGTAATTTTTTTTCCTCTTAAAGTGCATGTTCATAAACACACAATTTTCACCTCTTACTGCTCCTCCTAAATGCTCAAATAATCTTCAGAAAGAAAAGAAATCATATTACTGTACTGTATGTAACCAAAGCTCCTGAAAACAGCTCTCGGATAAATGGGAAAAGACACTATCAAAGCAAATAATTTCACAATTAGGAAAGATTTTTGATTCCAGACCATGTCTTCTATTTGCTAAAAAATTGCTATGGCCAGTTTATGACACCAATGTTCTGATTATTACAGACTACTTTCAAATGATTGTTTAAGAGTGGACGTGCAAAAAGTTATCATTGGAGAAAAATATTCCCATGTCAAGTTTGGGTTCTGATTCCCAGTCTGGATGACTGACAGGGTTATGGCCTTCAGATATAACCCCAGCCTTGCTGTACAGACAGATAAGGAAATTACAAAGTACAGCCCAGTGCTTTAAGGTAAACTAGTACTTACTTTGAAACATCAAGGTCTGAAACACTGAAAGGGCTGTCAGGCACTGCAACAGGCTGCCCAGGGAAGTGGTTGAGTCACCGTCCCTGAAGGAACTTCAAAGACATGTAGACGTGGTCCTTAGGGACACAGTTTGATGGTGACTTGGCAGGGTTAGGTTTACAGTTGGATCTGATGATCTTAAAGGTCTCTTGAACCTGAACAATTCTGCGACTCTATCATCAAACTGTAAGAGCAGCTCTTTCAGAAGCACCTTTACTGTTTATGGAGTTAAGGTAGGGGCAAACTGGAAGGGACTTTAACCTCACAAGCTACCCCAAAGGAATGCATTTCTGTGGTGGCTCAGGGCCACAGAGCACAACTGAAGGGCTAAAGCTGCATACCAAGGTGATCAGTAGTTGCAGTGGGACAGGCAGGGAGGCAGGCAGGCAGAGACAGAATTAGGTCATCTGTTACAGCAGCTTCAAGGATGCTGTAACCTATGCCAGAAGCAGCTTTCACGGAGTCATTTACGGCATACTTCTCACTAGCTACTCCAGTGGAATAAAAACCTTCACAGTTAGTGCCCACCTGGGAGGTCATTGCAGAGCAGCCAGTGAGCTGTAAATTCACATCCTAACTGATGGTGCATGTACATACCCCGAGGTGTCCCAGACTGACATAATTACTAGAGGCCAGCACTAGGAAAAGAAGCTGCCGTTCCTCAGTTTGAGGGCACTTTTCTTTCCCTTCAGTCTGTCCCAGTATTTTGACTGTAAACACCTTGGGGCGGGGACTGCCTTATATTTAAACAGTGAGACTCTGCTCATGGGAGGATTTTGTAGATGCTACTGCAAGAATAGTAAGCATGAAAAACAGAACTGGCAACACAAAAGCTTAAGCTTAATCATCATCATTTTCAATTCCAAACTACCTAAAGTTAGGCAACTATTTCCAGAATTTTATTCAAAACAGCTCTTAAAAGCCTAGAAACATGTGCTGCCTCCACTTCATAAACCAATTGAACATTTCCTTTTGTTTGCAACCCCAAGCATCCTGGAAAAAAACAAGCTTCCAACGGGAACCTCCCAAAACCCAAGAACAAATCTGTGAGCTTGCTAGACCACAACTGAAGAAACGTGTCATCCAACTCAAAAATGCAGGGTAAAAAATGAAATAGGAAAAACCTCTGAATACAAATACTTAAGTAATTGATCTCTGCCTGGGTAATACAGCACCTGCACTAATGTGAAAAAAACTTAACATGTATATATGGGAAGCTGCATAGCCAGATGTAGCAGCAGTTGCCGTGGCCAGCTAGTATGACTACGTACAACTACAGTTATTACTTTACTTGTCAATATTAACACAGATACTCTTACACATTCAAAATGAGGGAAATGGGGAGCTGCACATTGCCTTACTATAAAATGTACAATGCTATTGATTGCAAGTGTTCTGCTTCATCTTTCTTCCCATAGCTGAATACGGATGGATGAATTGTTACCTTATTTATTATTTACATTTTAATAATGACCTAAGACCAAATCCATATACTCTTCTGCTAGAGTAGACATTATTTGTGAATGTGTTCTTAGTTCTTTTACAGACTTTTGGAAAATGTTCAATGTGAAGCTAAAAGACAACTGAGAATGGCTGAGACCTCAGCTACTGAATGTAGTGCCTGCTGTGCTTTCCAGTACCACCTTATTCTTCTCTATACTTGCCACCTGCCAGTAATCACCTCATATCTCTCATTTCATGAACACATTTTTAATCTCCTTGGTGGAGGGATTATCTCTTAGTTCTTTATATAGCACAACAGTTTCTGCCCATGATCAGGGCACCTCAAAGACATAGAAATAGCAACAACAAGGACATATGAAGTATGATCATGAAGAATATGCAGATGAATAGTTAATAGCTTTGCCCATGGCTAAACCCAGGGTTGAAGGCAGTCTTAGCATACTTGCTCATTAAGCTGCAGAACTTTTAAGTCACAAGGCTACCTACATTTCTAGAGAAGAAAATTAATTAGCTTTGCACGGAGGCCACAACTTAACATATGTACCAACAATTGTGCTGACAGTACAATACAGCAGCAAAAGAGCCAGGGATTAAAACATAGGCAAAAACTAGTGTTGGATGATAAAGGTTACAGTAACCACTAGATGTTTGCAATAAATCAAAATCATAAGAAACATATCATTTATGGGCTAAGTGTGCTTTAAAAATAAAAGTTGAAAAAAAATCAGACTTAGATCTGGTAAAATGAAGATCTAATCTAATCATCCTGGGATTGGTTTGACAAGCAGCCACTGATTACTCCTATGGAAATACGAGAAAAAAAGGGGTATTTCTAAATTTATGAAATGAAACCAGGTGTATTTTGGTGGTTTCTCGAGCTGGCTGAAAGAATGCAAGAGAAACATTTCACAGGATCATGTCTGTTTTGATGGCAAAGTGTCAAAACACATGTTGACAGTTCCATTTTGATTAGTTTAAGGTATTTCCTCCCGAAATCTTGACATTTACATTGTATCTCAATTAGGTATTATGTCAAAAAACCACTTTGTTGTATAAAAATTGGGGTTTTTTTCCAGTATGTTCCTTTTCATGAAAAATAATTTGCACAACCTAATTAAATGTAAATTCCAAGTTTCAGAACATTCACCTATTTAGTATTTTTACTTGAAAATTCTCAAGATGCAAGCTGCAATTCCACGTTTGCTCAAATGAGCATAGAGGGCATGTATGACCACTTCAGGATCAGGGCTTTTGAAGTTCGTGTATGTTCAGTTGTTTGAATAACCTTGACTGTCTGAAATCAAGGGAAATATCTACTATATGATGGACATTTCCAGATTATAGCAAACAAAAAGAGTTTTCACTGCAAAAAATGCTTGAAATCAACATGGAAAAATCAGAAGTATTACCTATACCTTTTTTTTTTTTTTTTTTTTTTTTTTTTATTTCTGGATTCAGAGTACTTAGGATATATCTTGGTTTGGGATATATTAAGCATCTACTCATACAATTTTTTTTTAACAAAAATGTCCAGTAGATAAAGGGGGAGAAATTAATAGAAAAGCTTTTGTAAGGTGATAGCTGTTATTTAAGGATACTAAAATAAAAGGATAATTACTTTTAGAATGGAAGTTAAGTTCCTGATATGCTTCAAAGGAGAGGGTAAGCAGGTGAAGTGCTTTTGACAATATTTTTCCCATGCTTTGAGCACATACTGCTAACAATCTAATGAGGTGCCTTTCTAGTATGAACTGGAGGTCAGAAAAATCCATGATAAAAGTGATGATTCTCTTTTTTTGAAAATCCGTGGTTCAGAGAGGAGGCATGGCATGACTACATAACAACTTTGTTCTGTAATGGTAATTTTGGCTATTTTCCTGCCTTTCGCACTCCAAAGTGGTACATTGTCATTCTCCTCACACATCATCTATGACAGTAATTTGCTCGCTTGCTAGCAGATGAAAAGCTTTCTGTTATAAGCTAAATTTAATAAAATCATCTATCTCTGCCTCTTGGGCTCATTTTTAGCAATTGAAACGTACTTATTATGCTAAAAAAGATGGTGCCTTAAGCTGAGGACTATTCTAACCCTCACACTCATTTGAAACCAGTGCTGACAATACACATGCAATATATCTGTCAAATGTGCAGGTAAGACTCCCAGCACACAAGGGGCTCTGACCAAACCAGGAAGAGAATCCATGCCACACAGCTTCCAGCCTCAGCCTGGCATCTCACCCCAAAGGCTAGCATTTCTCACCTTTTTCAACTGGAAAATCCTGCTTGAAAATAACACATTGCCTCTGGTTCACATTTACTGTGGAATAAATATGTATCTGTATCAGTAATAATCCTGTAGGGGCTGTTTATGTGTTCTGACAGGTTAACCAAATACTTTGCGGAGTATAGATAATACATTTGTTCTAATGAAAAAGTTACCACAACACTTAAGAAGTTACCACTCCATTTTTCTTCTCTCCCACAGAGAACATAGAATACTTTTAGCTGAAATGGCAATTTAGCTTGGATGGCAGGATGGGGACTGGGAGGGTAAAACCCCTCCTGCTGTAAGAGAAGATCAGGTTCGAGATCACCTGAGGAACCTGAACACACATAAGTCCATGGGACCTGACGAGATGCATCCCAGAGTCCTGAGGGAATTGGCCGATGTAGTTGCCAAGCC
>KL269015.1:4826-18486 GCA_000699545.1 Podiceps cristatus | reverse complement strand
GGTATCCTGTATCAACAAAGCATAGAACTCTTTTTAACCCTTATATTACTGTTCCTATAACTCTCTTTAAATTTTATTTTGAGTGTTACATTCTGCAATAATTTATCCGTGGTTTGTACCTATGATTAGAAATTTAGTTACAGGGTAAATAGATCAAATTTTTAAAATCCAACTATTGTAGCTGGAAGTTGTGAACCAAGTTTGTAAGACCTTTTCTTTTTTTTAATATATTTATTTCCAGTTAGCTCTGTGAGTTGGAATTTGAAAAGTCAGAACATTAGGAATCTACAGTGTCTTATTCAGGAATTTTTCCCCTCCTTTCCTCACAAAGGAATTCCCACTGTGACTTATAAATAGAATTAGACTGCTTGTGTGCATGTATGTATTATATATACACACAAAAAATATGCATTGGGGGGGGATGTATGTGCGATACGAATGTGTATATTGTATGTAGGTTATAGTTTTGTAAAGAGAAAAGTAGTTGAGAGGTGATGGAATGTACTGTAGAAATGTGATTATTTAGTAGGGGGTTGTTATGTCCTCGCTGTTGTATAAATAACTGAAACTCTCTACTACATAATCTTGTTATAAGGCTAACTCTGATATCATGTCAATTTTACTGTTTTTTTGAATGAGTTGCATTGAGCCCTGTTTAAAATGCCATGAAAATACCAAGCTCCCAAAGACAGCCTTTAAATAAAACAAATGGGGGAGGAGGAGGGATGGGAGAAATGAGTGATACTGTTCAGGAGAAACTGAAATGGGAAGGTCTGCATCCGGTGGGATGGGGAGGCGTGGGAATTGCTGTGTCTTTGCAAACTAATACCAGAATCAACTATGGTCTGACTTGGAAAATGTTGTCAATCAGTGTACTTGTGTTTTCAAATTAGGTTGTGTGGGGCACTGTTTGTGGGGTGATCTCCGTTCTGGAAAAGGATCTTGTCTTCTAAGTAGATTCTTTTCTGAGGGTCTTGGTGTGTATTAATTTTGCCCCCAAATTGCTGTTCTGGGATTGGAGAACAGAATACTACTTCAATCCAGGGAGTGTCACTTGTGCTGTGAAATTCTGAATTAATTATGGCCACTTAACTTCCCCCCCCCCATAATTGGAGAAGGAAGGTTTCTTTATGGGAATTCTCACTTGAAACTGTGAGAAGTCAGAAACATTCTTACAGATTGGCTTACTCTTCATACTGTTCTATTCAGGCTGGAGAAAGTAACCTAATTGTTATTTATTCATACAGTATCACTTTTAATGATGATGATCCTGGTGACTTTAAAAATCTGTTTAGAAAAACAGAGCTTCCAGTATTGCACAGACATTTGAATTTTTTGAAGGCTTTTTTTTTTTTTAAGCAGTTGCAAATCAAATCTTAATTTTCAAATTTCTTTTTTATATCCCCCTTCCTATCAGTATGTTGCTATCCCCCAGGCATTCCTCCCCCTTTCTCTCTCCCCGCAATTCATTTCTGTCACATATGCATACAAGTGAAAGGGCAGGGAGGTGGGAGTTGTCAGAGGCCTTTCCTTCTGCTTATTTGGTGGTAATGGGAGTTAGCAACGTATATCTTTATGCCTTTAAGAAGAATAGACCCATTTTTGTGTATACCTGTACAGAGAGATATATCTGTATATGAGATGTTGGTAGCACTTTGCTGAATGTGGACTTGCCCTCATGATGTACAATAAATACATATGAATGCAATCAAATCTATATATACATGCATACAGATGTATAGCTGGAATATACGTTGTGTCACACACGTGTACATTAGTGGTAACATGAGTAAGTGTGTGAGCTAAAGAGAGAGACTATCCACATAACGTGTAACAGGTAAGCACTTGTGCCAAACAAGGTTGTTTTAATTCTTCTGAGGGATTTGGATGACATCGTGACTGATCGGAGCTTGGTCACCATTGAGTTGTGTTACCTCAGCCCTCACAATGGAGTTTCCTTGGTGCATTTCTGCTTTTGTTTATTCTGTATTAATACTCGTTGAGGCCTCTTGCAATGCCAACCTCTTCTGCTTCTCTGCTCCATTGCCTCCATTCCAGCTCCTCTTTGTCCCCACATCTCTGCAGTTTCTCTTGCTAGCAGCAGTCCGCTTTAATGGCCCAATCCAGCTCTGCTTATGCATTAGGGCAATTCTGAATCGGGCCCCGAGCACTCGCTTCAACTTGCGCAGAATTTCCCAGCTATTCAATTGTGCCCAAGTACAACTGTGATTGATTTGCAGACGGACACAAACTTTTCTTAGAACCTGATGCAAAGCTTCCTAGCATATTAAAAGGTTAACCCGGCATTGTATCATAGAGGTAAGTGTTCAAAATGAGAAAAATGCACCCACTGAGAATTATCTTCAATTTTCAGCCCCAGGGAGAAAAAGAGAGTTTGTGTTGTGTTTCCTGTAATGCAGGCAGTAAGCAGAAGGCTGCCCTGTGCTCTGTTCTGAGCAGTGGGGTTGTCGTCAAACGTATCAAGAGAAACATAGCTCATTACATTTTACCATTAAGCAGATTTTGAAACGAATTACAGAGTTGACCATTAACATGCTAGCACTTTGCATCCAATTGTGTACTGAATGATCTTACCTTATGCAAGTAAATTGCGGTTTTAAGTGTTTTATTTCCTGTTTTCTGGCTAAATGGAGCTTCTATATCCTTTTAGCAGAAAGCAGCTGTCAGAAACCTGCTCAGTCACATTTAAGCACTGTTGAAACTCCTGGCTAACTTAAGCTTCAGTTTCAATGGACAATGCTGCTCCAGTTCTGTCATCGAGCCGTACTGCATTCCATGTTTTCAGTATGGATATGGCACGATTTTTCTTGGCCACAGTTCAGCCATGGAATTTTGTCTTCCTTGCATTTCTATTAGAAAAAGGTAACTGGTGTACTGTTCCATCTGAGCTTTCACGCAATCATATGCGACAATTTCTATAATACATATATTTGGGTGTGTGTATGGGTATGTCTGTGTGCTGTTGTGTGTATAATACATATTTATACGCACACATATATTACGCTATTTCAGTTAATGTGTGTGGAGAATGTACTTGTTGGTTTTCTCCTGATATATACTCATGCATACATATATTTAATATGTATATAGAGTGTAGATGTCCTGCATATACATATGTATATGTTACAAACTTTGGTTGGCAGGTTTTTTTCCTACTTTTTGCAAATTGCTGTCCCTTATGACATATTTTCACTGAAGCTGCATTATACAGAAGAAATGGAGAAATGTGTTATCGAAGTTTTATTTTAAAAAGGAGACTCTTAAATATCTAAAGCCATTTGTAATTGTCCTTTGAATTTTTACTAGAAGGGTGGTTATTTTAAAAATGAAAAAAGAGAAAACAAAACCAAAAGCAAGCAGACAAGCCCTTACTCCCACCATCGTGTAGATAGTCTTAAGAAAGAAATGGAAACACAACTTTCTAAGTATTTATTTCCTTCAGGGGTTTCTGAGGCATACGGTAATCACATTTTGCCCCATCTCCCCTTTTGTCCAATTACAATTAATGATTCATGGTTTCTTTTACACAGCTTTTCCCCTCATTACTTTACTTTCATAAATCATTGTTCGCCTCCTACATTCAATAGTACTGATATCACTAAGGAGATTTCATGTCCTTCTGTCCTTTTCAGGAGAAATACCAGTGCATCACTATTGTGTTACATTTTAACATACTTTGTGGAGGATGGATGTTTTTATTGAAGATGTCTGTAACAAGTCTTTAGCTTATGTAATGTGAGAAGCCTTCATTGGAATCTATCGTTTGCTTGTTTCCAACAAGTTTCTGCAACTGTTTTTTCACCAACGTATTAAGTAGTTCCCTTCTTATTCAATGCCTGAGGTTTTAGGGTTTGGGTTTATTGTTGTGGGTTTGGGGTTTTTTGCCCCCCAAATTCCCCAAAATGTTTATCTGCAAGTGAAGCAAAACAGATGTCAGAATGTCAACCAATATCCTTTTTGCAGTTAAGGGTGAATATCTGTATCCTAGATTTAATAAAAGAGAAAGTGGACAATCCAAAGTGCTTAGAGTGACTGCTCACTCTTTTTAAGGCTGTCTCAGTGAAGTTTGTGTTTGGTCATTTTAAAAGCAGCTTGATCATGCTTTGATATCAGAAACAGCCTTGTAACAAAGAGCCTCGTAAGTTGTTTGGCCACTAGAGTTTAAAATGTAAACAAGTTGCAGTGGGAAAGCAAAGGTGAGGCAGTGTATCTTGAACCAGTGAATTGTAGCTTGCAAACGTACCTGATTTTGAAGTAACTGCATGGTAGCAAGGATTAGCAGTCTCTTACACCCCTTCCTTCTTCCCTCTCATCCCTGACACGTGTGTTCTGCATACCGTACATTGGGAAAAGTAAACAACTTACTCCAGCAAAGCTAAATCCACTTAATGACTGCTTAAAGGGAGCATACAAACTTGCATTGCCACATCCCGTCTCATGGTATTAGCTGGAAGACTAGCTAATACGCACAAAAAGCCCAGTCCAGGTTGCTTCTGCAGATGTGTTGCTTTTGGAGAGTGTGGTGCATGGGGATGCCCGAGAAGAAGGGTCCCTTCCTAGGGGCTCGCTGGCAGTGATAGCAACTCGTTCTACTGCTTCTAGTGCTGGAGGCTCACGGACAGCATTCCAGGGGCGGGTAGGAAAGTTTGTGTTTGTACTTTCCCTTTAAATAGGAAAGGTTGGCTCACATGTTCCTCATACTTCTCAATGAATGTACTGTATTACCATTTAAAAAAAAAAAAAAAACAAAAAAAAACAAAACAACAACAATGAAATGATAATAGATTGGTCTCCTTTTGTTATCTGGTCCTTGTTTAATTTGTTTAAGGGTTTTTGTATACAAAAGTTTACATTTTTATGTATATTTTTCTTGTGTAAAAACTGATGTAATATGTGTATAAAACACTGTATGTATTATCTGTATATAGTGTGACAAAATGATTTTCTTTCTTTCTTTTGGATGTATTAATAAATCTTGCTGTGAAGTAGCTGTGTTTACTCTGGTCCTGCTGGGGGACTTCAGCCACCCCGACACCGTGAGCTGTAGGCAATCCAGGAGCCTCCTGGAGTGCATGGAGGACAACTTCTTACACCAGGTAAGAGACAGTGCTACCCAAGGGGCTGCGATGGTCACCAACCAACCAGGACCATGGACCCGATGGTCACCAACACAAGTGAGGTAATTGGTGACGTCAAGATTGGAGGCAGCGTGGGCTGCAGCGATCACGTACTCATGCTGTTTGCAGCCCTGAGGGATATGGGTCAGGTGAAGAGTAAAGTCAGGACCCTGAATTTTAGGAAAGCAAAATTCCAACTCTTCAAAGAGTTGGTCAATAGGACCCTCTGGGAAACTGCCCTCGGGTACAAGGGAGCAGAACAGAGCTGGCAGATCTTTAAGGACACTTTCCATAGGGCGTGAGAGCTCTTGATCCCCAGGTGTAAGAAATCAGGCAGGGAAGGCAAGGGACTGGCATGGATGACTTGAGACCTGCTGGCTAAACTAAAGGGCAAGAAGGAAGTGCACAGGCAGTGGAAGCAGGGACAGGAAGGCCAAGGCGCAGCTGGAGCTGAACTTGGCAAGGGATGCAAAGAATAGTAAGGGCTTCTACAGGTATGTCAGCCAGAAAATGAAGGTCAAAGAAAGCGTATCGCTGCAATGAGCAGGACTGGCAAACTGGTAACAATGGTAACATGCTGATGTTTTACCCGGGAACAAGGGAAGAGCTACGCTGTCTATCTGGACTTTGTAAGGCCTTTGACATGGTCCCCCACAGCATCCTTCTCTAAACTGGAGAGATTTGGACTTGATGGATAGATGAATAGATTGTTCAGTGGCTGAATGGTCGCATCCAGGGCGTAGTGGTCAATGGCTTGATGTCCGGATAAAGATGCGTGACAGTGGTGTCCCTCAGGTGTCTGTATTGGGACCAGTACTCTAACATCTTCATCAATGACATAGACACTGGGACTGAGTGCACCCTCAGCAAGTTTGCGGATGACACCAAGCTGAGGGGTGCAGTGGACACACCTGAGGGACGGGATGTCATCCAGAGGGACCTGGACAGGCTCGAGAGGTGGGCCTGGGTGAACCTCATGAGGTTCAACAAGGCCAAGTGCAAAGTCCTGCACCTGGGTAGGAGCAACCCCCAATATCAATATAGGCTGGGGATGAAGAGATTGAGAGCAGCCCTGCCAAGAAGAACTTGGGGGTGCTGATGGACGACAAGTTGGACATGAGCCGGCTATGTGCCCTGGCAGCCCAGAAGGCCAACCGTACCCTGGGCTGCATCAAGAGAAGTGTGGCCAGCAGGTCGAGGGAGGTGATTTTGCCCCTCTACTCTGCTCTGGTGAGACCTCACCTGGAATACTGCGTCCAGCTCTGGAGCCCTCAGCACAAGAAGGACACGGAGCTGTTGGAGCGTGTCCAGAGGAGGCCACAAAAATGATCCAAGGGCTGGAGCAGCTCTGCTGTGAGGACAGGCTAAGAGAGTTAGGCTTGTTCAGCCTGGAGAAGAGAAAGCTGTGGGGAGATCTTACTGCAGCCTTTCAGTACTTAAAGGGAACTTATTAGAAAGATGCTGGTTTTTAGCAGGCCCTGTTGCAATAGGACAAGGGGTAATGGTTTTAAACGGAAAGAGGGTAGATACAGACTACCTATAAGGAAGGCATTTTTTACAATGAGGATGCACTGGAAGAGGTTGCCCAGAGAGGTGGTAAATGCCTCATCCCTGGAAACATCCAAGGTCAGGCTGGATGGGGCTCTGATCAGGTTGATGATGTGCCAGCTCATTGCAGGGGGGATGGACTGGATGACCTTTAAAGGTCCCTTTCAACCCAAACAATCCCATGATTCTATGCAACCCTCTTCTCCAAGCCATTTTGCTAAGTCTAAGATGTATGAATATTGCCCAGGCTGAAATCTAATCCACAAAGTGATTTCTTTTTTCTTTTAAAACATATCCTAAGTACAGTTATAAAACTCTCCTTTGCTTAGAGTCCGATTCTGCTTTTCTTTTTCTCTATTGCTTTCTAATGACATTACCTAATTAGTTTTGCAAACAAACTGAGGTCTTCAGTCTCAGCCCTGATTCTAATTATAGTGCTTTCCAGCTCTGGATCACTGGCCTGGAGATCAGATCCTCTTCATCTTGTTTTCTGGTTTGAGTTTGCAGAAATCTACTGGAAATATAATTTAAGGAGTATAAAATAGAATTTTGTCTTATATGTTGTAATGTTTCCTCAGATTTAAAAAATATATACCTTTTTCATCACCGCAACTGGTAAAATAGAGTTTGGCATTATTTTGAGGGTTAACATGCGGATGAGAAATGATGGTTGCTGAGGTACTGTGGGGCCCCGGTCAGCTCTTGGCCAAGGTTGTGAGGCCAACATGTGCCTGTGGTGACTACCTGGAGTGACATGACACTGGGAAGTGCTGCTGCCTTGTTCAGACATAGACAGCTGTGCGCTGGGGAAAAGCTGCTGTTCCTGCCTCTCTAGTGCGAGCTAGACTGCCTTGGCTGGTACCAACCCCTTCCAGGGTTTGCTCTCTGGGAGTGGCTTTTCCACAGTAGCTTCAAGGGTGTCCTTTGTTTAGACAGCACTACCCCTTGGACACCTTGCAGTAAGTATATGGTCGCTGCATCTTCCTCTCAGCATTTGTTTTGTGAAGTCTTCCCCTTTGATTTCTGACATGGAGATATGTGCTACAACTGTGTTTGCTTTGCTAGTTTCCATCTCCAAAGTGTCTGAGGTTGTGACTTGCAAGGGAAAAGCAGTTGTGTCCTAGGTGAGACCATCTTCCAGGTGCTTTTTGTCATAAGCAGTCTCACGTAAGGCTGCCCTGATCATCGGCATAACTGTCAGCAGAGATTGATGAGAAGAGGATTCAGTAAATTGACTTTTCTTTTTATGAACAGTGGCCCTGCAATACTAGGCAGTGTCTTTGGAGCTGTGTTTCAGTGTCTGATTGTAATTTGGGCCAAGGGATAAGCGGTGACAGTGAATGATGTAGTCTTCCACACTAACACATGCTTGCAAAGGTTTTGGGGCAAAGGATAAAACTGGTTTGTGCTTTAGTATCTTGCCTTCCTGGGAGATGGGACTACACTGGAAGCATCTCATCCAGACATTTGTCCAGACAGGGCAATGACACAAAATTTCAGATACTTAAATAAAAGGAGAGTGCAGTAGCATAAGTTCAATCCAATGTGGCTGGACAAAATTTAGCTTGTCCATTCTAGGGAATTTTAAAGGTTATGGGTCTGAAGCATGTGGACGCTATAGGGGTAATAGTGACGGAGCAGTTCTGGGCTGTTATTGATGGAATTCTGGCTGTGCATGTGGGTGTCACAAAGCTGGTCCTAGAAAGTGCTCCCATCTCAAGTAGCACTTGAAGTCAAAATGATGAGAGATGGAAGAATTGATTGTTATGGAGAAAATAGTTGTTAGAAATCTGCTTTTAACAGAACAGCAAAAGTAAGTTACTATTTGGTGTAAGATCTGAGGCCACGGTGAGGAGTAAGAAGGTAGAAATTAGGAAAATGTGGGCTCTTCACTGGGGATGTCTCCCCGGCAGAAGCAGAGTTGCCCAGTCTGGTCCCAAGCTGGGTGTTCTCCAGTGTGGGCTTGACCAGAGATGGGCTGAGACTCCCCTAATCTCTCCTCTGATTCCAACTGAATCACCTTTTTTTTTTTTTTTTTTTTTCCAGCATTTCCATGAAAAACAAAGAAATGCTGCTCTTAGAAAATGATTGCATGGCTCTCAGCCTGCAACTTTACAAAACCAACTGGTCATTGTTCTAGTGCCACATTTCAAAACACAAATGGGTTTTTTTTGAAGTATCAATTCAGGAAGAATGTGGTACATCTTTCTTTGTATTTTGACAGTCCTCTCGAGCTCCAACAGTGGCCCTTTAATAGTTGGCAATTATTTTCTCAGGAAAGCTCATTTACTTTATACTTGAAAAGCAGGTGGCATTTTGTTACAAGAGCAAGTGTTGCTCCCATATTTGGTGAAGCAATTGGAAGGAGAAATTTTTATTAAATTTGGGAGCTGACCTCCTGCAGAGGTGAAGACAACCTCTCTCTCTCCCTGCATCATCACGGGCAATTGTCCAGGGCGGGGAGGGGTGTCTTCCACACTTCCCCCTGGAGCCTACACCCCATGTGCAGGGTGTACTCTGCAACTGTCAGGTCTGAATTGGAGATACAAGATACTCATCTGAGGGGCTAAAAGGTGGTTGCTGTGTTTACTGGCATGAGGTTCAGCCCAGGAATTTTTTTTAGGAATGCCTGCCTTGTTTTACTGCTATTGCTAATTTATGACTTGTGGAAGGTGCCAATGAAGAGTCTTGGTAACACTGAATCTAGTAAGAAAATTGAAGTGGTGTGCTAAAAATGTCCCTGAAAGCAAAGTAGCTTTCATATTCAAATGTATTCTTGTGCTTCCGTAGGGGAACAGTGGTACAAACTTTCTACACCCACATCCAAGAACTCCTTTGGTGGATGTCCTTAGGACCAAGAGACTTGCATGTCCTGTTCGCCCCTCACATCTCCCTTGCAAAGGCTGATAAAGCCACCAGTGTGGAGGGGAGTCCTGTAACGTGAACTCAGACAGGCTCTGCTGCCTCTTTCTGCTCGGCTTGTGCACCAGCTCCAGGTTCTTGATTGTTAAAATCGAAAATGTAAAGCCTTTGCTTTCATGCTGTGCAACTCTTGCCAGAAGAAACTCCCCGTAACCAGCCTGCAGCTGTCCCGGGGGCTCTTGCAAGTCCAGTCTGCAGGGCCCTCTGTACTGTAATGCCTACCAGAAAGCTGACGCTGGTTAGGCTGCTGATACGGATGTAAATGCTGTCATGCTGATCAATATTTTCTCTCAGCTCCTTTGCGTTCTGCAAGCCCGTGGTCCCTGGGAGGGTGTCATGGGCTCCAGCCACTTCCAGCTTCCCTGCTGCTGCCGCGTTGAGTGCAGTGGCCTTCACAGCAGGAGAGAGCGCTGTGGTGAGAGGGAGGGAAGAGGGTCTTCTGAGCCACAGACCAGTGCTGCGAGCCCACGCTGTGACCCCAGGGAGGGCAGTAAGGCTTGCGAGGTACAGAGCTGGCATCCGACACGGTACCTCCCTCATCTCTATAGTCCTTCATTAGAACATCTCTGTGGTACCTGGTAAAACAGGGTATGGATCATGCTAAAAAGAATTTCATAGACTCAAACCCCCCTCGATTTCTCTTGATTTCTTAGTGTGTTAGAGCATTTCTCTTCAAGATGTGGCTTTCCTGCACTGAGGCTTTGCATGTGCCAAGAGCGGCAGTGCTTGTGAAGAAATGCATTGGGCCCAAACTGCAGCTGAAGGAGTAGCATCAACCTTGCCTCATCCAGCTGGTGCCAAAGTATCATCAAGAATAAAGAGCTCGATTAACGTCAGATTTGGGCCAGTGCTCTGCCAAAGTTTTGATTTCGAGCTGTGAGTCTCAGTTACAATACTGCTGCATCAGCAGAAGTGGTCCACGTTTGTGCCAATGGAATTTCTGCAGAACTGGACCCTGGAAGTGTTCACAAATATTTCCCAAAGTGACTGTTGTCACCATTTCTACATGGGGCATGTGGGACTCGGTTACAGCTTCCCTGTGTCTCTCCATGGCCAGCTTGGCGGTGCTGGTCCCTTCCAGTGCTGGGATTGCTGTCTGAGCCCAGGGACCTTGAAGCTGATAGCAGTTTTGGGCAGGTCTTCAAAATAATGTCTTTGTCAGATTTTATTTTCCATTTTCCATTTCCATTTCCATTTCCAATATTTCCATGAAAAATATTCTCTGCTATCACCCTATTAAGATGAACGCAACTGGGCTGGGCGGAGAGGTTGAAGGCGTAGTTCTTTAAGTGCCTAGAAGCATATAAAGGGGTTAAATCCAAGACACATGAGGCATCTTCCTGCTGCCTGTTGGTGCAGACATTTAAACTTGCTGCCTGAATCAAGAGACACATGTTAGCATCGGCAGAGGATATATCCCTAAGTGTGTAGTCCTCTGTAATTTGTGTTCTCAGCAATTTGCATGCATTTCCTACGGCTGCTTTAGTAAAGAGCTTTTCCAGTCCAGCTGAGTGTTCAAACTCAGTAAAGCCACTTGACTTATTTCTGAGAGCACTCAGTTGTTGGAGGACTTTTTTGCCCCAACCAGTTTAATGCCTTATTTAATCCTGCAGAATTTAATTTTTCTGTTAACCAGCATTTTCTCAGTGGAGCCAGCCAGTTTCCTCTGTTATTAATCTCATTTTTTCTGCTCTCCCTTACGTCCTACTCTTTAATATAGCTCTGGTTTTGTGTTTTTTGTGTTTTTTTGGTTTTTTTTTCTCCTCTTTTTTTGCCCAATATTTTGCCCATTCCATACAATGTTTTTATCTTGTCTTCTCCATCTCCTGTCCCTTCAGACTGCAACTAAAATTGTTTCTGAAGAGATTCTGGTAAGCAAAATTAGATTGCTAGAACTCGGGATTGTTCTTTGTCAGACCTTATCCTCTTCACTCGGCTCCTTTGTCTGTACCAACTCTGCCCAGGTACAAGGCCTTGCTTGGCAGAGCTACTCCTAACATCCCTAATTAAGAAATTAGGATCAGTCAAGGTCTTGTACAAATATATATGTTGTCTGAGGTAGGCCCTTTAAAAGATGATGGAGATGAGGATCTTGACAAATAATCTCTCTTAGAAAAATTCAGCAAAGCCGCTGCAATATTTTGCATGCCTTGCAAAGCTGTCTGCCTGTAGCAAATTTCCTGTGATGACACACCGAAAAGATGATGCCTTTATCAGACACCATTTCCCATTAAAAATGTTTTAAAAGCTAGCAGTCCTGCTCGCATTGGTTCCTGGTGTGCTGTGAAGTCGACTGCTTTCACACAGGCGTGTGCTACAGGGAGCAGAGTGTTTCATGAGGACCATGCTGTGTCTCTCGGAGCATGTCCCTGCTTTGGGGTAGGCTTTGCCCACAGGCAGCACTGCTGCCATCTGCCTTTGCCCGGTGGCTGGAGCGGGGCTGGTGGGTAGCAGCTTAACTCTTAATTAATTGAATACTTGCAGGCAGTAACACGGGATATTTGTCCGCAAGCTTTCTACCTGTTTCTGCCTGCTTCTTCCTGGATTTTATGATTGGTGCTTTTAACCAGTGCCAAAATCTGTATTGGTCTGCTCTAAGCTGAGTCGGTAAGAGGCAAACAACATGTGGAACTTCTGGTGGCTCTAAAAGTAATCTTAACTGTACAGAACACAATGGAGAACACCAGCAGAAAAGAGCAAGTGACTCAATGTGACTGAATCTGTTCAGCATCGGTGGGTGGCACAAAACCACGCTGTCTTTATCTTTCAGTCCTGGTGCCTGCATGCATTTCGGAAGCCCATCTCACAGGTTCTCCATTGTCCCATGCACTTCTGCATCCCTGTGGCACCTGGCAGCACAGCTGGCTTCACCATCACCTTGCACACTCTTCGCTCCACATCTTCCTCCTTGTCTGGTGGACACCCTGCAGATTTTGCTGTTTTACACCCCAGCATGCTCCAGTGGATCCAAGCTCTTGCTAGCAGCTCGCTGTGGTTTGCTTTTGTCTCTTGTCCAAAGCTCCAGTTTGCAGTCCGTGAAGCTACGACACACAGTAATTTTTATCCTCTTGCTGCCTTATCAGCCCCCCAGCCCACGTTGCTCAGCCTGTCCTATGGGGTAGCCGTCCAGGTGTGAGACTCCCTGGCTGGAAAACTGGTGGGTTTTAAACATCATGTCCCCTCCATGTCACTCTCTGGTCCTGTAATTGAAACACAGCCTGTGGTGCATAATTCTTAAATACATCAAAACTATAAAAGAAAATCCTTTTTTTACTTTGGTCATCTCTAATGACATAAAAATAAATCCACTCATTCATATAATTCATAATTCAGCCTTATTTTTGCTCTGCCTTCCATTTTTCTGCCAGCTGCTTGGGACTTGATTTGCAGTGGAAGGTGGTGTTTGATGTAAAGGATACACCAATGACAGTAAATGGCTTCAACCTCTTGCACTTGGAGTATTAAGTTGTATGGCTTTCCCAGTGCTATAAAGCTAACACGTCCTATTTTATTTTTCATTTTGGACATCATTCTGTTTATTTTTCTTGCAAGGTTTTATACCAAGATAAGTGTTCTCAGAGGTTTTTGTTTACTCTGGGAAAATGGCTTGGCAAAGGAAAGTATTACTGTGCAAAGCTTTGCATTGTGGAATTGGTTTATGGCTGTAATTTTTATGTGAAAGATGCCAGACTCTTAACAATCGAGAATCAAGTTTTCTGTTTCTATTTTCAAACAGGTAATTTGCTAATTACTTACCTAGGGATTGTTCCTTGCTAATGACCTGAGTCCATGGCATAGTTATAATAATCCCGCTGTCATGACCGATGCAGGAGCAAAATGCTGCTCCCAGGCTGGAAGCAGAGGAGGGCACTGGCGAGAGGAGGGCAGCTGTTCAAGACCTGCCCTGCTCTCCTCTGCTGTCGCCCAGCTGCCTCGCTGGTGGATGCCTACGACGTGCGGTCGTCAGCAGAGACCCAGTTTCTCAAAGGTGTTAAACTGGTGTTAATGCCATTAACAGTGAAGGTCCATGTGCCCCAGCTGCAGAGGAGGAC
>KL269014.1:15794-32206 GCA_000699545.1 Podiceps cristatus | reverse complement strand
GGGGTGGGGGGTGTGCATGGCAGTGTTTGAGGGATTTGGGGTTATTTCATTCTTCTTTTGGTCCCCCACATGCATCTGCACATTTGTTTATCCTTAGTCATGAGAACATGGATGATTTGAGAATGACCCCAGGGAAGAGGGATGGAGCAGCAACATGTAGAAGAGTCTGAGCATCATTAAGGAAATAGATGGTCTGTAGCAAGAAACTGAGAAAAGTCAAAAAGGAGGCAAAAAGAGGAGATACAGCTCAAATCTTATCCGGGATGTCTTGATGTATAAAAACTAACATGCTATGTGCGTCTTTCATTTTCCAGAAGGCTAGGGAAAGGAAATGCACCCGGGGAGATCCAGCTTTTCCAGGCTTTTCTAAAGGTTGTAAAGGTACCGTCTCCTGAATACGCTCCTTTCATTTCAACCATCTCTCACCATAAAAGCAGCACCCTTTATTTCTTCATTAGTATTTTAAGACAATCACAACCTGAGTATCTGGAAACATTGCTCAGAGCTTTTGAATTGTTTTCCACATACTGCACAAGGAACGCTCTGCCTCCCTCCTGTGTTCTCGCCATTCCTAAAATAGCCCAAAACTCACGCTCTTTGGGATCTACGAACCAACAAAAAAGTCGGAGAAGTCTCTTGCTGCAACCCTGCCACGTTCAAACAGGCAAGAGCCCCGAACAGGAAGACATAACCACAATGTATTCGATAACAACCACCAGCACCACCTGAGGGGGTCACTTCGGCTTTGTTTCGTCTTTCTGGCAATTTAAAAATAATACAACTGTCAATCACCTATCCTACCACAGATCTAAACACTTAGAGACAAGATTATTTATGGTCACCGAGTAATATTGTTTAATCTCCCTGTCTTTAGTACAGAAGACACTCAAAAAGGAAAGTGGGAAATCTGACTCACGACAGGGTGTTAAATCGAACATTTTTAACTGTAGGGTCACACAAGCATTGCCACACTAATTCTCTCGCGGTCATTTCCAGAGGGAGGTGGTAATGGTAATGCTGAATGGTAATTCAGCATCAGATTTTCCACGCTTGGGCTGTACCAGGAAAGCAGCGTTTGGTTTGGAACAAAGATTACAGCTTTCTGCCCAATTTTGAAGCATAGGAGGAGGTCAAAAGGTAACCATGTCCAGAACTAAATTCCTCTTCTCCATCATGACTATCATCATCACCACCAAAACAACCTCAAAGATCTTGTTTTTCCTCCCTAAAAAACACATTTCGCACACTGATCTGCACTGGTAAACTTTCTCACATCATTATACTCACATCCCAGAGTTTTCCTTACTGTTATTTCTGTGTGTCCTCCTGCCACCTGCTCTTTGATTCGGTAAAAATATTGTACCTTTCTTGTCCATATGCAGGCTCTTAAGATGCATGGTATTTCTGCCCTCAGACTTCGGGGCAGGTAGGAGAACTCAACTTTGAACTTCCAAAAATCAAGTCCTGTTCCGGTCAATCAACCTGCTTTTCAGTTCCAGATGTCTGAGCCCAAACCCAAACAGCCCTCAAATGCCTTTTGAAGTCAAATACCAAAACAGGAAGCTCTGGACAGGTAGACGGGAGCAGCCAAAAGAGAAGTTTATCATAAAAAAACAAGACAAATTCTGCTTAGCAGGAAAGAAAAACTTCTCATGGGTGTTTGTTACTTCTAAAAACCACCGTCTCATGCTCTCACAGGCAGCTGTCACCTGCTTTGGTTGGACCAGCAGCACACGGGTACTGCAAACCTCTTCCTTCCCGGTAGAGACGTGACAGGGTACAAGACCCTCGCGTTGCACAGCGTGCTCATGCCTCCCCACCACCTGTTCCCCACACCCACTCACACCCCGTCTCTCAAACACAGCCCTGCTGGTTTCCTCCAGCCCTGATGGTTTCTCATCTCCCATGATCCAAGCGAACATCACCAGGTCTCTGCACTCAACCACACTTTGCTTTACTTGTGCCACAACCACAAGAAAGCAAACCCAGTGTGCTTGTTTTGGCTGGGATAGAGTTAATTTTCTTCACAGTAGCCAGCATGGGGCTGTGCTTTGGATTTGTGCTGGAAACAGTGTTGATAACACAGGGATGTTTTCATTACTGCTGAGCCGGGCTCACACAGAGTCAAGGCCTTTTCTGCTTCTCACCCCACCCCAGCAGTGAGGAGGCTGGGGGTGCACAAGGGGTTGGGAGAGGACACAGCCAGGGAAGCTGACACAAGGCATATTCTAAACCATATGGTGTCATGCTCTGCATATAGAGCTGGAGGGAGAAGAAAGAGGGGGCACTCGGAGTGATGGTGTTTGTCTTCCCAAGTAACCGTTAGGCGAGATGCAGCCCTGCTTTCCTGGAGATGGCTGAACACCTGCCTGCCCGTGGGAAGTAGTGACTGAATACCTTGGTTTACTTTGCTTGCACGTGCAGCTCTACCTATTAAACTGCCTTTATCTCAACCCAGAAGTTTTTTCACTTTTTCTCTTCCAATTCTCTCCCCCATCCCACGGTGGGGGAGTGAGAGGCTGTGTGGGGCTTAGTTGCCAGCTGGGGTTAAACCACAATAGTCCTTTTTGGCACCCAATATGGGGCTCAAAGGGTTTGAGATAATGACAGGCTTGCCTAGCTGTATGAGTCTAGTGCTTGTTAGTGGCTGCTTTTTGCTTTCGCTGCTTGCTGCACTGCTGTGCTGCCTATCATCTGACTCTGCTGTGCCTGGGAACATTTGGTAACAGCAATGGCCATGCACCTGGGCTGGCAGACGGCCCGGGCATCGCTGCTGCTTCGGTGCTGCTGGGCTGGACAGGCTGGAACTCCAGTGTGAACCGAATCAGAGGGACTGTCACCTGTGGAAGAGTCCACGCAGGAGCAGGACACCCCAAAGCACCTGTAGCCGTGGTTACGTCTGTGCCACAGCAGGTACAGCTCTGAAGGGATTATGGCCCAAGGGTAAGTCTGTGCTGGAGAAGGTACAGCCGGAAGCATCAGTGGCTGTGGATAAGTCCGTACTGCAGCAGGTGCACCTTGAAGCAGCAGTGGCTGTGCCTGAGGTCACGCTGGAGCACCTCAAAGCATGTGGCCATCAATAAGCCCATGACAGAGCAGGTACAATCCTAAAGGGACTGTGGCCGTGGATAAGGCCATGCTGGAGCAGGTGTATCTCTGAAGGCATTGTGGCCGATGGAGGCAGCCACACTGGGACAAGGTAGTCATACCATACCATCATGCTCAGCATATAAAGCTGGGGGGAGAAGAAGAAAGTGGGGAACATTTGGAGTGATGGCATTTCTCTTGCCAAGTAACCGTTAGGTGAGATGCAGCCCTGCTTTCCTGGAGATGGCTGAACACCTGCCTGCAGGTGGGAAGTAGTGAGTGAATTCCTTGTTTGCTTTGCTTGTATGCACAGCTTTTGCTTTACCTATTAAACTGTCTTTATCTCAGCCCATAAGTTTTCTCACTTTTTCTCTTCCAATTCTCTCCCATATCCCACCAGGGGGAAGTGAGTGAGAGACTGCGTGGGGCTTCATTCCCAGCGGGGGCTCAACCATGACATCCAGGATTCTTCACCCAGATGAAGTACCCCACCAAACCCCTGGCGCTTGGTGTTGAAGGACATAGGCATGGAGAAGAAAGGGTTGCATTGGGGATTGTACCCCCTACCTCCCTTGCAGGATTCTCTGGGGCCAGTGCAAATCCTCTGGGCCCAATTTTATCAGCTGCTGGAGTCCACAGACAAAAAAACAAACAACAAAAAAAAATCCACAAAACCTGCACTGTCAGACAGTAATTTCAGAGGAAATTGGGCTTCTCAGAAGTTAAGCATCTAACTTGAGATGTAAAATCTAACTGCTTTAAGACATGTGCTATTGCTCTCTTAAAGCTCATTTTTAAGGCTGGGAAACATAATTGAGAAGCCTAAAAGACTGTTGTGGCTTTCAGGGGGTGTGGGTGTCAATGCAAAACAGCACTCTGAACTTTAATGCTTCTGTACAGGCATTACAAGACTAATTTGTTGTAATAGATTTAATGGTATCACAGCCTCCTACATATTTGCATTGCTCCGCAACATCTAAGTTTCCCAACCCAGCAGCTTCAGATCCATATCACGGGGTGGAAGGAAGGGGGAACTGCACGGTTTTAGGCATTTCCCCATCTAGTAAATTTACTGGAGCCAGAAACTGTTCACTGAACTCCCCAAAACCAAATCCAGCTGTAAAATTCATTTCTTAGGACACAAATTACAATGCTCAGTGATCCCCTCTGTTCCTAAGACAACTAGGCACGAAGGGTTTGTGCTATACTCTACAGTAAACATAGGTCTGGGTAACTTTAGGAAGTCTAAAGTCCAAAGCTCCCCATGGAAAACATGTTGCTAATAGCTATCTCTTAATGTAAGAGGGACTCTAGCTTGAGTAATTTCTCTCATCACAACAGCAGAAGTATCAAAGAGGAAAAGAAAGGGGTTCTTAAACATGTTGATCCCAAGAGATTTATTACACAATATGCCAAACAAAGCCACATTAAAAAAAAAAAAAAAAAAAAAAAAAGTATGTAAGGGAATTCCATGTTCTCTACAAAGACAACACAAGACAGGGAACTGCCAACATCACCTCTTTAACCCATCAAGACATTTTATGAAAGTGACTGCTACATTTAACCAACTCAACATGAATCTAGACCAGCTGCACATTATGTGTAAATGCTGCAGAAGAGCAAGGTATGATGTAAAAAGGAGATAATCTAGTTACTCAGTTACAAAACGAGGCACAGGCCAGCCAGGTTCGAGCTCTTTGTTCCTCCCTCCCCAGCTGGAGAGTTCATCATCTGCCCAACCCAGATGCCATGCTTGCAATTCAATCCCAGTGGTGTCCAGAACAAGCTCAAGTCTGCACTTTCTTGACCTCTGAGGAAGCAGATAACATCAGTCAAGTTCAGAATTAACTGTCTGCTAAGTTTCGTCAAATTTCCCTCTGACTTGGGATGCCAAGCACCAAGTAAGAACCAAACCATAAACGTGCAACAACTTACCCTGCGCTCCCCCCACCCCCGTGCTTTCCTTTCTGCACGGATTTCATGCACGGTGCTTATGCAATTCATCAGCTGAGCTTGCGGCGGGTGAGCAAAGGGCAGCAGGGACAGGCTGCCCTTTTTCTGCCTCCCTGGGAGGGGTGAGCAGAGCAAGGAGCGATGCCACAGGCAGAGCAAAAGCAGCCCAGGGCATGGAGCTTTGGCAACCAGGTACCCTGCCCTACAAGGATCAAGGCAAGCCCTGCTCAGAGCTACAAAATGGCTGAGATCTCAAAAGCCAGTACTTACATGGAAAAAACAACAAGCAGAACTGATCCGGGTACCACAAAGGTTCAGCATCCTTTTAAGCATTCACAGTAACGCACCAGAAAAATATACCCAAGACCAGAAAGAGTAAGGAGATTAATAGGCCACACAATGAAAAGCCAACAAAGAAAACAAAACTTCTTTTCAAAGTTGATTAATATCACTTCTTATGTGGAATAATATAGCAGGTTAAAAGCGAAATCCATGCCTCCATCACCGTAGAAAAACAGATTTGCAGTAGAAAAGCTCGGCCGAAAATTTGTAATTTATCTTTGGCAATTTAAACCATTTTCACATAAATGATGTTGAGAAGGCAAAACTGACTGACACTTCATTTCACAATAACACGTCTGCCAAAAATCCTGGCTCATATGCTTCATTTGTTATCATAGCTAAAGACTGAGAACTTCACTTCTGATGCTTTATACATAAATATAATCTACCTACAATGGAAAACACGCATCACATTGGGATCGATTCAACCTTGACTGAGATGTGTAACTTCCAGGGATTTCCCTTCTCAAATTTTTCCTTCTTTTTCCTTCCCTTGTACAACAGAATTACTGCAAAACTCAGAGCTTATCAGTTTCAATCTAAATTTTGAGTCATTCTACAAGTGAGATGCATTTGTGTGGCATTCAAATGATTAAGACTAGGTACTATTCCAATAGGCAGGCTAATGCAGCCCATCATTCTCAGAAAGCATCTTAAAGCAAAACCAAAACCACTCGATTCCTGCAACACAAAGCCACTGATAGGAGAGGTCTTTTAACCCAACAAAGTGAGCAACAGACTGCAAGGAGCCCATCCTCTCCATTTCTACACAAACCAAAACGATGGTGGCCCTCCTCTTTTTCCACTTCTCCCCAACATTAATTTAATATTTAAAAAAAGATAAAATTAAAAAAATGGTGTTTTGGAATCATTTGATCTTTGATCCTTTTCTGCCTTACAACAACCGCGACAGATGCAGACCCACAGATTTTTATTGTTATTGGGAGACAGAACTCATGTCTCCTCCACACAGTGTCTCCCGCTGGTATTTAAATTTTTTTTAACCTGAGTTTTCAGCAGCCGTGCCTGCTATTCATAACGAAAGCCACGGTGGAATCTTCCAGGGCCGCCGGCAGTTGTGGTTACCCCGCTTCTTATAAACACGGCGGCTTCCTGCCAAGGCTCCCCTGCTACATCAGGTTGAATCATGGCATGCTTCACCATCGTGACCCCCGAACGCAGTCATGCCACAACTCTGTCTCGTTTCATTAACTACATGTCGCAGTGAGATAGCGCTTCTGTGCCTGCCTCCAAAACAGCCTGCCTCTTCCCTAAGCCAGCTGAGAGGCTGCCAGCACACTCCTTCAGGCTGCGTACAATTAATGGTATTTTCATGTTTCAGAAATAACAGTTTTTGCTAATTGCTCGTGATATGAAGATCACGGTACACCTTTAAATATGCTGTGGTGGCAAACATGTAACCCTCAAGGCAGGATCCTATGTGTCATTCACTTTTCTAACCCTGCAGATACAAGCACACGAGATAAAGCTCTTGGTTAAGTGAACAATAAAGAGCAAAAGCAACTTTTTTTTTTTTTAACCAGGTGAAAAGAGGTAAATTAAAAAACAAGCAGACTGCCTTATCATTCTTTGATGATCCTGTAGTGGATATATTTATTGCATAGCAGCACATTAAATGTGTTTTCCTATATACTGATAAATGATGTCTGTCCTACTTCTGGTAGTACCACTTTTCTGATCATCTCTTGCAGGATTGAGTCAGCTAACAACAGCCTTGGCATTTCTGACCTTTACTTGGTCAAAAAAAATTCCATTTCCTTGTTAATAGCAAGGATCCTGCCTGCAGCCCCCAATGGTCACCATCTCCCCTACCCATGGTGACCCGGTCAGTTCAACAACGGCATCGCAGCAGCTTGACACAAAGCCACACGCACGTGAGGCTGAAACCAGCTTCCTTACACGACAAATGTCAAGGTGCCCCTTCAACACTTCTGTCTGAGATGCTTCCAGCCTCTTCAGATCACTTCATCTACCAAAACCTCAGAGCTGAAATGGTGATGCGGTCAATCAGCAAGAAAAAAAATTTCTGCTGCTGGGGGAGCAAGGGAAGAAAAAAATAAAACCTTCCCTCCCTCACTCGCTGTGTGCCCGTACCTCCAGCTGCCTCAGTGCACTGTGTCAGCAGATGAAAATAGACCGGCTTGCCGACTTTGCTGGCTCTCTCAAAGAGGCCCTTTGGCAGAAGCAGCAGCCTGCTCCCAGGTAGAAAACGGTGGGTTTATTATTTCCTCCCCACCCTTCCCAAGTGTAAATGTTTGCTTTCATTTTGACTACAAGGGTTGGAAAAAAAAAAAAAAAAAAAAAGAAAAAAAAAAAATTATCTTTTGAACACAAAATCTGAAAAATCCACACATCTGCCCACACCTGGCACATAGGAAACCTTCATGAGTGTCATCTGGTTCTGCAGAACCTGATCTTCACTACGAGAAAAAAGAAAACCTAGAAGTTATGACTGCAGGCAGAGATAATCTTCCAAACACAAGCAAGCGTATAGTGAGGAAATGAGCTACAGAAATGCTCCCAGTGCTGCTGCTGTACCTTGCTACACTGCTTCAGAGCAGAAGCATCCCTGTCCAGAAAACCCAGGGACAATCCCAAAACGGAGAAGCAAGCCTAAATTTCACACCGCTGCTATTCTGCCATAACGCAGGGAGACTCTGGAGAGCAAGACTAGCAAGAGAGATGTAGAGAGCTATGGAGCACATCAAAATCCAACACGACAGTTAAGAAAAGTCTGCAAGAGTGGAAGCGCCCAAAACAACTGTGATACACCCAGGAGTTGAAGTAGATGGAGATTCAGCCTGCTAAACAGCACAAAATACTAAATCAGACGACTGAAGTTAAACTTTCTTAAATAAACTTAAATGCATACAAGTTCTTCACAAGAACATCTGCGTTGGTAAGCTTTGCTCCCACAAGACCATAAATCACTGGGGGATTTTTACAGTCGATGCTTTCCATCTCAATGCACAAATCAGGTAGAGCGCAAGCGCCTGTGATGCAACACAACTTCACAGCCCTGCCTCCGGCCGAAGCTGGGAGAGCAACGCCACCACGGCTGCGTCCCTACCCCGACTGCCCACACTTGTGGAGCTGTGTTTCGGGGAACTGCAGCACCTCACTTGTGCACGCCCAGACGGAGAGGAGTGACCTGGAACTGCGTTTACGGATCAGGGGGCACGGTCACCATGCTTTTTTGGGCCCGTGACCACTCCACACCTTTTCAGGATCAGATTAACAAGGATGTGAGTCACCCGTGTAAGATTTCAGCTGGGGCCCAGGTGTGGTCACCATGCAGTCAGAAAACAGCTGCTCTGGCAGTGGTCATCAGTGCCAATACAAGAAAAGGTTTTGTAAGGCAAAAAGGTTTGAACTGAATTTATGTGAGAAGCCTAAATTAACCATCTTAGTACCACACAGGTCATTTTCCAAATCATCTCTCTACTTCAGATGCTTCAGAAACATTGCTAAAGGTGCTATGTCCTGGAGTCTATTTCTCATTCAAAATCAAAATGACTAAGAGGTTTTTGGAAATTTTAATTCATGATTTATGTCCAGAAATAAAGACACGGGTAGTCTGAATAGCCAAACCTCCTTATTTATGACGGCCCTCCTAAAACCACTGGTACAGCAGCACACAGATGCTTAGTACGGAGATCATACACAAGAGATTGCTTCTGAAAGGCGCTTCTGGAAGGTCATAAGGGTCCAACCTGCTTCCCCCCAAAGGGACACCTACTAGCAGAACCTCAGGGGTAGCGTGCTCCTAGCACAGCCCCTCAGCAGACAGTACCGCGTGTCTGTGGGCTGTCATGATGCAGGAGCACAGCCTGCTCTTCTGCCATGAGTGGTCTGAAGTCGCTTCCAAAGGAAGAGCCTTGTGAAAAAAAGGGGGGAATTACACTAGAAGGAGGAATGTTGATGGACAGAGAAAGAAAGAAAAAGAAAAGAAAATCAGCTCCAAATACCTTTTTTTTTTTTTTGTGGTTTGTGCTTTGTTCATTTTTAAGATAGAGTTCTGTGTTACATACAGGTGGCAGACCAAAATTCAACACATATGACATGGAAACAGCAATTCTAGTATGGAGAGGAAGCTGAACACATTTATTGGACTTGGACAGGCCTGAAGTCCAATCCCATCACTAATTCCCATCTCCTGTCTGATCTTTAGATGTTCACCCTCTGAAGTCTTCCTGCCACCACTGTAAGGGAATATAACTCATCTGGGTAGGACCTTTCTGCCCGCGTCCCATATTTGGTAACACCATCTTCCCAATTGTGCATCCTGTAGTCTTCAAAAACATCATTTTAGAGGGAATCAAGGCATTTGGGAAAGGGCTCTAAGACGAAGCAGGAGCCCCTCTGGAATGCACTACTGAAAGACCAAGAAGCCAAGCAAGTGCTAGATCCGTTGGGAGAAGCCAGGAAGCCTGGAGAAGGCTCCAGGGAGATCTAATTGCAGCCTTCCAGTACTTAAAAGGGGCCTATAAGAAAGATGGGGAAAAAACTCTTTAGCAGGGCCTGTAGTGACAGGACAAGGGGGAACACTTTTAAACTGAAAGAGGGGAAATAGAGACTAGATATAAGGAAGGCATTCTTTACAATGCGGGTGGTGAAGCACTGGAACAGGTTGCCCAGAGAGGTGGTAGAAGCCCCATCCCTGGATACATTCAAGGCCAGGTTGGATGTGGCTCTGGGCAACCTGATCTAGTTGCAGATGGCCCTGCTCATGGCAGGGGGGTTGGACTAGACGACCTTTAGAGGTCCCTTCCAGCTGAATTATTCTATGAAGTAGGAAGGAACTAGACATGGAACTGGTCTAACAAGCAGCTGTGATGTTCATGCCAGAAAGCCATCATCACGGCAGCATGGCAGGGTGTCCTGGTCACCTATCGCTTAGCTGCAAAGGTCTTCATACTCCTTCCTACCAAAAAGAACCCTTAAACTATTCTCATCTTATAAAGCAAGCGAGACTAAGACAAATGCAGACAGTGCTTTCTTCCTCTTCTTTTGCTGTACAGACCGGGCATTATAGATACAGTAACAACTTGACCATAAACAACCTAGAAGTCCTGGCCCCCTACACTAGGAAAAATTGTTTCTGACATCCCATCTCATGCTGAAGGACTACACATATCCATGACAGAGCTAGTGGCCATTGTAAGATATGGATAAGGGTCTGGGTCTACCAGCACCGAGCTGAAACTGTGGTGGAAGCCATCTGTCTGCAGAAGACTAGTGGGGTGCCGCATACACAGAAGCTGGCCACATCAGGGCCTGACCAGCTGGGATCTGGGCCATCTTCCAAGCCTGTTGCTGTTGAGAGCCACAACAAAGGGCTACCCTGGATAAGCCATTTGCAGATATCTGACAAAAATAAACCAAATAAAGCAGAAAGGTTGCCACAAGGAAAATTCAGTAAAGAGATCACCAGAAAAACAAGCACAGAACTGCAAACTGGATACAGTCCAACACATGAATGAAAAGCAGATGGAGACCTTATACTCAGTGCAAGCCCAACATACCTGGAAGAACTTGTGAGAAGAAATCCTTTTTTAGCATTTTAAAGCATCTGGCCTGCACACAGCTGAGAGACAAACCCAACCAAAGCAACCACTTCAACTTGTGCTTTCAGGTAAACCTTCGCAAGAAGGGGTTCCTAAGGAGATATTTCTACTTTTAACAAAATAACCATTACTTACCCTAATGCTTTCAGGCTACCCTGTGAGAACAGTCTTCCACATAGCTGCTAACTGACTTCTGTGAACACTTTCACAGGTTTTACCTTTTCTGTGCATACTTCTGAAAAGTTTTGTGCTGCAAAAGAAACTAATCCCAAGCTGACAGCCCAACAGCAATAGATGGAAAGTTCAGCAGCAATTCATTTGGTAGGTTATTTGCAGATGAGTGGTACTAAGAATCGGGACAACCACAGCCCAGAACAGAACTGCTCAGGTATCTCTGGCCACACGGGCTGTCAGAACAGCACCGGATCACTGCAAGCCTAAGGTGAAGCAAGTTTTGTCCATCACCTAGAAACTATTACTAAAGGAAAGCATGAGGATACCAGCAATTAAAGACTGCAAAGGTGCTGGGAACTGCCCACCAAGGAGTCATTTCACACCAGTCACACCTATAGCCCGTTGAAATGGCTCAGCGGCTCCAATGACGCCAATGATACAATCCCAGTCTGACATTGCAACTGGGCCACTGAACGCAGAGCTGCTAGCCAGGAAAAGCAAGTAACACGTCTTCCAAGGGCAGAGGCTGCTGCAGATGTATCAACCTCCTCACAAAGGAGAGAGGTCAGTGGCAAGGTCTACAAGCCTTTCACAGAAGGGAAGAGAGATGCTTCCCAGCTGCTGCTTCTGCAAGACAGCTGCAACAAGTGAGAGCGCTCGGGAGAGGGAAGTGAGCTCCTCGGGGAGACAGCAAGTCAGGCTGGCCCACCTTGCCAAGCCTCCATACCAAAACCCCCACGTGCTTTGAGAAGCACAAAACACGTACCTCACACCTCAGAGGAGCTGGGGGAAGATGACAGTGGATCTCTGGAGGGCTCCATTCCCCAGCACTGGACACAGTGCTCTGTGTGAGGGGGTCCAGCAATGTCAGTCTTGGCAAAGCCCACTGGCTTGCCTCCTCCTGCAGCTGCGCGCTCCGATCCCCCAAAGCCCCTGTGCCAGCACAGCCCTGCTCCTGACCACGCCACACAGAACCTGCAGGGGAAGCACATATACTCATCCAATCACTTCAGCATAGCGATCCATCTTCTCCTCACCACCTGAAGGAGCCCAGCTGAAAATTGCCGACATTGCAGGGAGGAAGGGATGGGCTAGGGCTTTCCTGCAGCCTCTGAGAAAAACTCAAGTCATATTTTTCATCTGAGCTTCAGTGCATGAGTTTGCTGGTGTCTGCCCAGAACAGCAAACCCACCAACCAACTGGTACCTTGCTGGATTGGTTTACCTTACTGAGTACTTCAGGGAAGCCTGAACACAAATTATCACTTGATCAGTGCTCTAAAAATAGCTGGGGGGAAGGTCTGTCCGCAGAGAAAAATACGCTATTTAGAAGAACAATGCTCTGGCAATCACCTCACATTCACTGCAGGTGGGAGAAGAAATCTATCCTTTATGAGCTGCTCTGGGGAATAAAGGAAATTCATGAACTTGCCAGATAAACTTTTCAGAGACAGGACAGGAAGACAACCATTTCATACCCCTTTCCCTATCAAGACTGAATACACTTACGTGAGGGAATAAATCTGATTTAGAAAGAGATGGATCAGATAGAGTGGGGAAGAAATTCAGAGAGAAAAAAAAAAAAAAAAAAAAAAAGAAAAAAAGCAAACAAGTCTTCCATTGAATAACTCCACTAAATCATGGGCAGAAGCACAGGGATTGAGAACAAAAGGAAAGAAAAGGGTGACTAAAGAGAAGATTTACACATGCATGTTCACATGCCACTACCTCACCGCCCGACTGATTTGATAACCATCCCTTGCATATTATGCAAATCGAGTTTTCAAGAAACCTTTATCTTTTACTCAGGCCTTGTTGTGGCAATACAGCAAACACCACAACTATAGCACTCTCTTGGGTTTTTTTAATTCAACATTTTCTGCATTATCCTCAAAAAAGGCTACCTCAACTACTCGGCCTGTGCTATAAACTAAGAGCGGATTTCAGCTCACCTGATGTTAGCTATCTGAATACTTTAACTAAAGCTCCCTCTGTAGCCAAGAAAAAAAGACAACTATCTCCAGATTTCTGTGACTGATGGGAGGAAACACCCTATGGAGACCTGTCTACCATTGCTGAAAGGAGACATCTAGGCAACTAGACTAAACCAGATGCCTAACTGCACGTAGGGGAAACGACTTTCACCCTCGCAGTTTGCAAGGTGACAGAACTACTTGGAACTTGGAGGAGAACAACCAAGAGAAAACATTATTTGCACAAAATACTTAGGACTTTTACTCCTCAGAGGACAGAGAGAGGGATGCAGACACAGGTCAAGGACTGCTAGTTGAAGGATTGTTAATGTTTACATCTAAGGCTCGTTCTTAAAGTCAAAATTAAGTAAAAACCAAAGAGGCTGGACAGTTTCCAGGCTAAGTGTGCTGGGCACTTAACATCTTTTCTGATGTTTACAAACACAGAGCACGGTGAGGGACACCTGCCACCACAAGCACACCTTCATGCAGACCGCACAGGAGTGACCAGGAGACTTGGCTCAAATCGATCCTCACTGATGATATGAAGCCTTCGGAGGATGCTGCCAAAAACTCAGCGTAACAGGATGATGAAGATTGATGGAGACTGCACAGAGGAAGGTAAAGGAGAAATACATATCATCGCACTCACAAAGCATTTCCACTTCCCTGCAGTGTGGCAGGTTGCGATACAGGCTGGGGGACGATGTGATCAAGAGCAGCTCTGCAGAAAAGGACTTGGGGGTGCTGGTTGATGAAAAGCTCAACATGAGCCGGCAATGTGCGCTGGCAGCCCAGAAGGCCAACCATACCCTGGGCTGCATCCAGAGAAGCGTGGCCAGCAGGTCGAGGGAGGGGATTCTGCCCCTCTGCTCAGCTGAGGTCTCACCAGAGCAGAAGTGCTGTGTCCAGCTTTGAGGCCCCCAACACAAGACCACCATGGACCCGTTGGAGTGAGTCTAGAAGAGGGCCATGGAGATGACCAGAAGGCTGGAGCACCTCTCCTCTGAAGGCTGAGAGAGTTGGGGCTGTTCAGCCTGGAGAAAAGAAGGCTGCGGGGAGACCTGACTGCGACCTTCCAATACCTGAAGGGGCCTACAGGAAAGCTGGGGAGGGACTTTTGACAAGGGCGTGTAGTGATAGGACAAGGGGTAATGGCTTTAAACTGGAAGGGTGTAGATTTAGATGAGATAAAAGAAAAATTCTGCACAACGAGGGTGGTGAGTCACTGGAACAGGCTGCCCAGAGAAGCTGTGGCTGCCCCATCCCTGGAAATGTTCAAGGCCAGGTTGAGAGGGGGCCTTGAGCAGCCTGGTCTAGTGGGGGGTATCCCTGCCATGGGCAGGGGGGTTGGCATTAGATGATCTTCAAGGTCCCTTCCAACCCAAACCGTTCTATGATTCTATGGCAGAGGTACTTTTGAGTAGAAGAGGGGAGAATGAAGCTGACAGGCAACATTCAAACTACCATGATTTGCTGCAGCACCTTTAACAAACTGCACTCAATTCATCTCCTCTGGCTTCTTTCCATCACATTTTATCAACTTATTCAAAGTGAGCATTAAAAGCTCTTTAGTACCTTGCTATGTTTGTTACTGCTGAGCAGAAGTAATTGCCAAGTAAGATATCTATCTGCCAGAGCCTGCTCAAGCCTGAGACGGTGGAGGTCATGTTCTGCAAGAGTTCGACTTTGAACTTTTCCAGGTTTCTAATTCTCACCAAAGTCGTACACACACACAGTTGAATGGCACAGAAAAATGGAGATGAAAATCAGAGATGCAGCAGAGCTACTACCTACCCCAGAACAAGTTTTACTTCTGAAACTATCTGAACAATTTTAGGGATTTGTTTGTCACGTTTTCAAATCACACATCTGAAAACCAAAGCTATCAGTTACCACCAGTAAAAATGGAAGTGATCCCTGAAATACACGCTGGCCCTCGCCTGCCCAATGCTGGACCCACTCCCTCCCCCAAAGATGCTCGTAAGTACCAAATCCTGCTCAGGGCTCCTTGAGGAAATTCTTTGTCTGTGATGTTTTCTCTAAAAACAGTCCACAACCAACTTTCTTTTTTACTTCTAACATAGCGGGATTTAATTTCCATGCCCCAGCTGCCGCGTGAATCAGATGGGAAGGAGCCAGCTTTGAAGCAGGGCAATGCAGAGGCCACCTCGCAGGACACTGGCAGCACACAGAGCACCAGCACCGCAGACCACAGACACCAAACCGTTACAGCACCTCACAGAAAACGCCTTGGCCGTGGAACCAGGCCTGGGGACGTCAGTCTTGCCTGAGATATCCTTATGCATGCAGTAATGCAGACCAAACAAAAAAAGGGAAGCATTTAACCTCTTTGATGGCATTTTCAGCCAAAAATGTGACTTGAAGAAGCCTACTCTTTACATTTCTTCTTCAGCTATACATGTTATCGCATAAGAGTTAAGCACCGTGGCAGTAGCTAATGTCACTTGATAGCCTACTAAAGCTTTGTTAAGCATGAGGATTTGCATGCTATTATCAAAGTCATAAACTTTCCAGACTTCTGCAAAAAGCTGCCATTAACTGTTAACGCAGTCTTTTTTTTTTTTTTTTTTTTTTTATGTCAGTCACTGACCAGACAGCATTATGTTCTGCCTGCAGTGCTGCGCTGGGAACCCTCTTCCTCGTGGGATACAGTCACCCAAAAACTTCCCCTCCTGCCCACCGGTCTGCAAACCCAGCAGGACCAGTCCTGCCCCCAAGCATCCCCCCCAGTCTATAGAGCAGGCTACAGCACCAGCAGCATGCCCCAAGCACAGCAGCTGCCACCCGCATAGCTGATGTGTTCTCTCACTTCCAGTGGGCCTGGGCAACAAAGTCCTTACCTCAGTGCCTCCTGTCTCCCCTCCTCACCCAGCCTCTGGCAATCTTAAACCTTTTCCCCTTTTACTAATGGGTTGGTCAGCAGGTGGCTGGGGTCTTTTTTTTTTTTTTTTTTTTTTTTTTTTTTTGGCACCCATCCTTAAGCTCAACTGCAGATTAAGTCCTTACCCAGGAGAACTCAAGTCTACAAGGACCGGCACAGTAGTGAGACACAGAGACCAGAAGACACTCATCATGTATTAGAGGAAAAAGTTATCTCCTTGAAAAATAAAGTTTGAGCAATGATGACAGATTTGTATGCTTGTATCCTTTGGGCTGGATACCAACCAATAAGGTGAAATAGGAAGAAAATAAATGGCCATAACCATCAAGAAGAAGACACAAGGTTGCAAAAGAAGAAAGGAAAAAAAAAAAAAAAAAAAAAAAACCCAACA
>KL269014.1:0-15780 GCA_000699545.1 Podiceps cristatus | reverse complement strand
CAAACAATCAAAGAAAAACCCCACAAAAAACCAACAACAAAAAACAAACAACACAACAAACAACTTTAAAGGCTTGCAGAGGATTTTAAAAGGTAAGGGAAAAATTATCTTGATGCATCTCAGGTAGATTTGATGCAAGGAGCTGCTTTCTGAGCAGAAAGGAGAAGCAAGAGTAGGTCAAGAAGAGCAGAGAGCCAACTAGAGTGGTGAACCATCACTGCTATTGGCTCGTCTGCTGTGCAAGCATCAGTTGTACTGAAATGACACAAACACACAGAAAAGAGCAAGGCAGTTCTTGTACAGCGCAGTGACAATCAAATGAAGGATGGGTAAAACACAGATAGAAGACTAATTTTTCTAAGTATAATATATAGAGATTTTATTTTTAATATATACACACACAATATAGTGCATTTTGTAGTCACTTGCAAGAGGGATTTGTCCACCTTCAAACTTTCTTTTCCATGATGCTGATGTGCTGAGACCTGGGTTGTTTTTCCATTTGTTTTGACTTGTTTGGTTTGTGGGGGTTTTTTGTTGTGTTTTTTGGGTTTGGGTTTTTTTTTTGGGGGGCGGGGTGTTGTTTGTTTAGGCTTGGTTTTGTTTTGGTTTTTGGTTTGGTTTTTTGTTTGTTTGGGTTTTTTTGGTTTTTTTCTCCTTTGTAATAAGTATCCCACTCACTGGTCTCCCATGTGTTCGTCCATGAGTCTGCTTGTGTCTATCTATTGCCAGTTGTCTTGCTCTTAAAACTGTTAGGAGCTTGTTTGTTTGTGGGCCACCTATCACAAGGGGATCCTGACCTATGACCAGGGCTTTTACAAAAAATAAATTAATTGAAAATTAAACATTTACAATGCATTTAACAATATTCTCCAACAGAACAAGAAAAGCACAGCTCAACTCTGATGATGCAGAGCCGCTGATTAACATAATTGAATAGCTGTTGTGCTCTCGATGCAGATTAAACAATTTACAGTCACTGAGTCTTTGGGCAGACCCAAATGAGGAGATCAGCTTCTCTGCGAAGGGACCACCCAGGTACTCTGTGTTATTCTCCATGGCCTTCTGATCAGGCACTACTGTTAGCAAAATTGAAGTGTGCTTTGGGTACTGATCTAATTATAACAAACCTGTATGAAAGATCTCAGCAAACATGTTGCTCATAGTATTGGTATATTATCTAGAAGTCTTACTGAACAGCAATAATCCATTTGGATACACTGTAACTCTGATGCAATTCAGTATAAAGACAGAAAAAAATAGTTTTAAAACTTCACTTTCCTAATTTCAGTTTAAGAGAGTACTGATGCACTAAAAACAAATGCAGTGAGTGTCTGTATATTTAGTATCTGGACAGAAAGATTAAGTGCTCTTCCTCACTTCATTCTAGTAGAATCACTGACAGAAGTCACATACTCCCCAAAGTCAGCCTCTCCGAGATTTCAGCTCCTTGTCACTGCTATGCTACAATCTGCAAGAGTTAAAACCTGAATCACATTTTTCATCTGTTTGAAGCCATTATGCAGGTAAAATTCATAATTCTTTGAAGTGATATGATGTGAGGTACATCTCTCACCACTCACAGTTTGTACAGATGACAACGAAGGCAGCAGTTTTTGAACAAGAGTAACTGCTATCTCCTTGACATTAAACCAAGCTTTATGCCTGTGAGCAAAAAGGCAAAAGATGCAAAGTTAATAATTTCTTTGGTTGCCTGTCAGTTCACTCCCAGATGTGAAGAGTAACAATTGTTTCCAGTTACTTACTTACACCAGAACTTTTAAGGATAGCCATCTATTGAGAATGCTTTTTCGGAACTAACCTATGTTTATTTACAAATACATGCACATAATTTTCCAATGTCTTGATATGAAAACTAGTATCAGTAGCTGAACTGTTTCAAAAGCAGACACAAATTTTTGGTACCCAATTTCAGACAGCCTGAAAATTTACCCACAGGATAACTTTACTATTTCAGTAAATGAGCTGAAACAACTCTGCACCTCTACACGGCACCCAGACTGTCTCAAGCCAATCTAATATGACCTCCAGTTTTAGTACCTTTATGAGAACACTCTTCTCCCTCAAGTATTATCATCAATATTTGAATAAGAGAAGAATGAACACCAAGACCATTTCCCAGATTCATACAGACAACCCGTACCAGGGATGGAAAGGGAAAGCCCCTTGACTACACTCCCACGCTCCCCAGTCTTTATCTTCCTCTGCACGTTATTGCATCGTTAATTTATACTAGAGACGGGAAAGAGGGGCTAGAGGAGAAGTCAGTCGCTGTTAAGTGAATTTGGAGAAGGCTGTTGCCTAATTACCTGGTTAGATTTCAAATCCCAAACAAGAAAGGATAGTGTAACAAGGCCACAAAAAAATGGAGTAAGAAATTACACACACAGACCAATTAAGAAGGAAGAGCTGGGAACAAGACAGAAGGAACTTCTAAGTGTCATAGAATGCAAGTGTAAGCTTGAATCAATAGTTTCTTCTACATATTATACTTGGGCAAGATGAACAACACTGAGTTCCTGTATTTTCCTGGATTTTTTTCTTCCCACTGAAGTTACCTATTCTCTTACACAGTGAAATGAAAGCAGACAACGCAGCAGAGTCTGTATTCCATTCCTTTGGCATTGCCTGCATTTTTTAAGACAACACAGTTACATACATGAACAGAGGCCTCTATGCACCTGCTGCGCTTTTATTACTAATGAGAAACCCATCTCAGCTCAAATATTCAGGTATACCAAAGGAGAAAAGAAAAATCAACTTCTGTTAACTTGAAGCCCAGACACAATGATAAACCATGAAAATCAGCAATTTGTATGTGTACAGCAATCTATACTACACTCAACTAAGCACCAAGTCATTAAAAACCTGAAAAGTTAAAATATCTAAGAAAAGAAAACAGCAAAGAAGGCCCCCAGAGTGTCTACAAACCACAGGATTTTTCACCACTGTAAATCCAAACAATAGGCTGAAACTATGAAAGAATAACTTCAGTTTAGCTACAGCGACATTCAGGACACACTCACTGAAATAACTCCCCACACAAAAAAAGCTGCTAGTGACAGAAGTGGATATCCACTTGTATGAAGAGCAAAATTCCACTACGTCCTTGCTGCTTGCACATTAAAGGATCTGACTTTTTTAAAAGCACAGATGTTTCAAAACAATCCCTTGGTGGCTGTTTTAGATTCTGTCATGCAGTGGTTTATCTCCTTCAATAGATACTCCTCTATCTACTGTGTAAATAGTGAGAGCTTCACTGTTTAAATTTCCAGTAAATCCAAGACCGACGTACTTTTTTCCCCATGCCACAATTTTTTTTTGTCTATTTGTACTGCACCTCCACTCCGGCACCCAAGAACCACTGGTTCAGAGCGCCATGCTCTCCAGACCTCCGCAAGGATGGAGCAACTTCTGCTACAGAGCGGGAAGGGAGACAGGGCCAGGAGAAAAGGGCCAGATGCTGCACGGTGCACAGCTCTGTGCAAAGAGCTGCTCTTACACCCGAGCAACACTGGCGTACCCCTGCAGAGGCACAGGCTCTTCAGAGGCACAGGCTCTTCAGCAGTGAATTACGAAACCCACCGACACATATTTTCAGTATTCCCCATGCACAGAAGACACTGCCACCGTAGCACTTGGAATAGTTTAACTCTTCTAAGAAGCACAACTTTACTCCCTCATTCCCTGGTATTATGTTAACGCACCCAGGTTTTGATGTCCTTGGGTCTTTTCTGTTATTATTTGTTACTTTCCTCAACAGCCAGTTGGCAAGAGGGAACCAAACCAGTTCTCATATTCACTAGGAAGCCTCCAGATAGCGTGGCCCACTCTTCCTGCCATTAGCCCCATACCAAAAGCTGCTCATTCGGTCTTCCACCAGTTCCTGCAGCTCCCCTTTCTTACTTGCTCATCTCTTTCCAAGGACTTGCTGTTTCCCTGACTCTTCCTTTTGTTCATTGACAGATTCATTTCAGGGTGGGGGGGAATAAAAAAATCACACAACCAAAAAACCACCCCACAAAAACTTCATCTCACTAAGCAGCAGATACTCACCCTCCCTCCTCTCTATTCCCACCTGCATCTCACTCCACCACACACAGAGAAATATTTATAATAAAGCAATTAAGACCAGATTCTTGAATCTTGTCCCCAACATCTCAACATTCACAAGACTGGGACTGTCACTATGACTAAGTGAGGTGCACTGCAGTGTATAAACTGCCTCTAGCAAGCCTGGAGAATGGTATACGGTTTTACATATATAGGCAAGTCATCTCTCTGGGAAACAAGGCCAACTGCTCTTAACCAGCTTCATTCTGGTTTTTATATGGCCGCCCCAGCTGCATCCTACATGCAACCTTCACGTGCTTGCAAGGGGTTTTTTTTTGACAACATACTCATTTGTACGTTCTACAGCATTTCACAACATGTTTAATGTTTCAGTTCAGAAAAGCTGGCCAAGCAAACACATTTCTCATTTTTCAGACATGCTTCTGCAGTTTGCTAACTGAAGAGGATGCCTGCCAGTATCTCAGATTTTTAATATTTAAGAGTATATTATAACTGGGCCTTTTCCACAAGACTCCATTTGCCATATGAATCCTTCCCTCTTAAACCCAGTATTTCCTGTTCCCTCAGTAACTTTACCATTTACATATGCCCAGTCTATTATATTGCTGTTTGGTGAATTTATTTTCAAGTCATACAGGGTGCAGATTTGAATCCAGACCAAGTAAACTGACACACAAGTCCAGAATAATTAGTTCCTTTCAGTCAGTGAGGAGGACTCCATGGGCCTTGACAATTCCACCATCAGTTCCCTTCTCCGCCCTTTTCTCTGTTGAGAAGAAGCCATTTGTCCACTGGCCCTAACCTCCCCAGCCAGCCTGTGACAATGACAGCTTCATGACAAATACAAACTGGAAGACATGAAAGAGTCGATTCTGATTTGAAGGAGATGACAACTCCACCTTACCTCCATACTAATGTCTCTCATTTAGAATTATGGAACTGTTTGGGTTGGAAGGGACTTTTAACCATCATCTAGTCCAACCCCTCTGCCATGGAGAGACATCTTTCACTAGATCAGGTTGCTCAAAGCCCCATCCAACCTGGCCTCGAACGCTTCCAATGGCGATTTCAGCATCAACACGAAGAACGTCTTGTCATGGAGCTAAAAACAGAAGTCTCCATCTCCCCACTAGTAGAAATAGCTCTCTTTCTTTCTTTCATCACATCAGGCTACAGAGAAGCCAAGTGCTCTGTCCAGAAAGCTTTAACATCTTGTAACTCTCATGCCCAAAGAATCAGCCAATAGACTCACACACATTACAGGCTGAAGGTAAGAAAGATAGATATTTACTTTCTACTTCATTTTATATTTCTCTTTATCTCTGACTAATGTCAACTCTCACTTCTTTCATCTTACTCCCAGGAGTCAATACAACCCAGGGTAAGAGTGAACATATCTGAGGACTAACATTGATGCTGCGTTAGAAAGGCTTTGGAACCACCACAAAGCTGAGAAATGCTCTGAACCTCCAGTATTATACAAGCAACAGCTAAATAAGTATCATATAACTATTTCTAAAATCTACCTATACTTGCTAGAAACAACAAGGAGTCTAAAGCTGAAAATAGTATCAATATTCTGCCAGGAAAACACAGAACATTTAGTTTTCTTGATGTTTCCACTGGACTGTGTTTCTGCAACTACCAATTTACTACAATGGCAACTCTGGAGAAAGTCAGAAGAAATTGGAAAAGAACAATAGATCTAAGGGTATAATTCTTCCTGACCGCTGACTTAGAGGTTGCATATCTTACTTATATGGCTACTATTCTAATGACTTAAAGTGAGTGATATTCAGAAGACACTTACCATATTGTGAAATGAAAGAACCTAGAATAATCCCCTCTCTCCAAATAAAAGCAGTATCACACTGCCACCTCATACATTTCCATCTTTTATTTTTGTATTCTGAGAATTCTCTATACACCTTTACTGCAGTTATCCCTTCTTCCTTCTAAGTTTAAGTAAAGAACAGTGACTTCTCTCCAGCTTTTATCTGGAGGCATTTATCTTACAATCAGTCCTGCAGTATGAAATTCAGTTTGTATTGGCACAATGGCTTCACATAAAAACAATCATGATTTTAGCAGAACTCTTACGCTCTAAATCCTTGTTCCCTTCTTGACTGACTTTGTAGCAATCCATGTAGTTTATTTGGCTACACAAAGAACCACAGTTCTTTCAACATAATTATCTTCTTTTTCCCATTAGTATCCATGTTTGGCATCTCAAACCCATACTGACTTTTTTTGATGCATGTTCACAATCCTCAATGAGTGACTCAGTACACCTCCTGTTCTGCCTTCAGCCATACCAAACTCTGCCTTCTGCTTTGATTATCTAGACCTTAAAACAAGCAAACAAACAAAAAAAGCCAACACCCCACACCTTAAGACTCAAACACTTCCCTTTCCCAGTCCTCCTTTTGCGAACACCAAGAAATTTTTTTTTCTAATTTAGTGACCTCCCCTTCATCTTAACACTTCTGTACATAAATTGACAACAGCATGAGTCTCCATGGGATTCTGCATCACTGCCATTTGCCACTATGTGTTTTCTACATATACTTTCCATAATTTCTACATTCTCTTTCCGTAGGTCTCTGAGTCCTCCTTCCATTCGCTAATCTTTCTACCATCTCTCAGCCTCTGCCACTGTAATCCATAGCCATTGTAGGTGGCAAGTCAAGAGCAAGCTGCCTTCATCTGCAAGAACCAGACACTGAAAAACAACACAGCTGAATCCTTCCTTAGGACCCACATCAGAGACAAACATCCTTGTAACCCTCAGGATGTTAAGCATTATTTAAAGAAGCATTAAACAAAGCCTTCCTTCTCAGTCAGAAAAGCAACAGCACTTGGCCCATGCACAGAGGGCTTTAGTGGTCTCCTATTTGCTCTTCAGTCCCACAAGACATATAGCCCATAGATTCAGCTGTCTTTTCTGTGACACACTGATCTACGGGTTTGAGTGGCCCTTCCTTGCTTACATTACCAATGCCTCTGGACATTTAAGACCTGATCCCTACAAGCACCTGTGCAGCCACCTGCCTGCATCCCACCTCCTACTTCCACTGTAAAATCCTCCTGCAGCCTTAGCTGTAGGCAGATCTAGATTCATCCTGTCTTAATTAATGTAGCTGCTTAAGGCTACCTTAGGCCACTCATCATAAATGCTACTCACCATAAACACCTTTATAATCACCAAGAAAGGCACAGTTTGTAAGGAGTAATAATATTTTGCATAAAACATGTAATAGGTTTTGGGGGGGGGGGGAATCTAACGGTTTGAGACACACAAAGTCTTAACCAAATCTAAAACAGAAGCAAAGGCTTGCATGCTCATGTTCTTTCCAAGTACATCATTTGTTCACCATAATACATCATACCTCCTTAAAAACTGTGCCCTGCCATTTCTCATGGCCGTGAAACAACCAGCACTACAGCCATCGGGCACCTGCATGGTGGGAAATCCAAATTTCACCTCTGCTCTGAAGGCATTCCTCCAGATTCCGAACACTGAGGGTGTAAGGCTGTCACTCCTAACTTTGGGAACGGCTACAGGTGCTTTCCTGCCAGCAGCACTGATGGCCTCCACCTGATCCGCTCCTGCACAGCCATAGCTGTTTTGGCAAGTGAACTGGGAAAATGGTCCGTGTTAAGAATAAATCAGTAAAACCCAAGATGTTAGGGCAGTTTCCTGATTCAATCCAGTCCGCTAACAGTGGAAGTGGCGTAAGTGACGGAGGGACAGGCACCACAGGAGATGGGTGGCAACAGGGACCACAGAAGCCAGCACTGACACCAAGAGAAGCACAAATAAAAACCACAGCCAGCAGCACCTTGGTTGGATTGACCGAACCAAAACCCATTCCTCACTAACAAGAGCACAGAAGCAGTCTCTTATCCAATCTGTATATAAATCAGCACTCGTAACATGTACACAACACTGCTGTATGCTTCTTCTCCCATACGGATGCCCCTTTCACCCTCCCAGCATGAATCTGACACCAGCTTCAGGATTATCTAACACCATGCTCCGGAGATAAAGGAGCTTTCATTTTGAAAACCTTAACAAGCCCAGCAAGACCAAGTTATGATCAGCAGCCTTTAAAAATAAGTGTATATGAAAAATCCTATACAATAAAAATAAATTACACACTGAATTAATTTACTTAGGCTTATTACACAGTCTCTTGAATAATCAAAAATCATTCAAACCACCCTCCATGGAGTTTAAAAACATATAGAAGACATAAACGATGATTTACAGTGTTTAACTCCAAGAAGAAACCATTCCAAGCTGAAGTCCGTCAGTTGTGAGTAAGGCTCTAACAACCTGATTTTTAGGAGCATTGATTTGTTAACTCCAACCGGATTTGGGTTCTTTAACACAGATGAAACTAAAGCCAGGGATCCCAGTTCCACTCTCCTCATCCAGCAAAACTCTCACAGATTCTCTCCAGTCCTCTAACATCCAGAATTAGCTATTACACCAAGAAACACAGAAACCTAGAATTATTATAAATATCGTTTCATGGACATGCAGTAGCTTTCAATACAGCTTAAACTCTTCAGAGATATTAATTTAAAAGCCTGAACCAACAGTTTAGGATTTCCTCTAAGCTGCAGCTTTCTCAAGTCAATATTTGTAAATCATGTTTCACGTTTCCAAGGAAACCAAGTGGGTAATACCTCTTGCAAACAGCCTCCTTCAATATACTTTTCATGGCTACCAGGTTCATAGGAGTTATTCTCGGCCTGACAAAGGAAAGAAGTTACACTTTTCCTTACATCTTCCAAAGAACCATCAGCCTGCAGTAGCAACTAAAGCAACATACGTAGCAAGCATCTACAGAAATCCCAGTGGACTTTGCTGTCTGAAGCACATGTATAATAACCCTTGTATCACTCAGCTTTTCTACGTGTTTTTCCCAACAGTAGGTCTAAAAGTGTCCAGGGTGAACAGCGTTACATTCATTTTGCAGATGCAAAAATGAGGCACTTCTTAAATGATTTCCAAATTATCAGCCAGTACACTGCCTATGGAGGTCTGAACATATCTCACCACCCTCTCTGAAAACGTATTATGCATCTCATGGTAAAGTTCAAATGTTAATGAATATAGAGACTAAATCTATGGATAGAGTAGCATGTTATAATAGAATGCTATTTACTTGATTTTCTTATTTGACAGATATTTAAATCAATTTAAGGCATGACTAGATTACTGAATCCTGCAGACTTATAATAAATGGTGAGAAGCACAGAATACACTCAAAGTAATTTTGTTGATGGGATCTTTGGAAAAAGCAAGATTATCAGTGAAGCAGCAATGACATAATATCTCTATCTGAAGAAGAGAGGAGGAAAAAGTAAAGCCTGACGTTAAGTAGAAATAACTAATCTACAAATTTTGCTTTGATTAATGTGAAGACTTAAAACTTTAAAACAAAATGCCTGTAACAGTATTTTTGTGCTCTTGCAGACTGAAGACAGATCAAAGCAACAAAGAAATCCATTTTCCTGTCTGTTAGAAGTTCTGTAAGACTTCTGTTTCCAAAAAGCTGGGTAATGTTCTTTTAAATTATATACTTAAAGAGCATTATGTGTCCAAACATCCTTGCTGAAAAACAAAGACTCTGAAGTTTCACCAGAAGAATCCAGACTAGAAAAATATACATTGCACTCTCATAGAAAAATATACATTACACACTCACATCTGCTCGCATCTACCTACAAGACGCCCTCAACAACTGTTTAATACACAGAACATATCCAGAGTTCCTCAGGATGTTGCATTTTGTTCGCTCAGAGGAACTCAACGCTGGCTAAGACTCGGATGCTCTGAGGTGGCTCAGGGTAACAACAGAAACATCAGCCCTTCGAGAAAGCACCTCAACCTTCTCCTGACATAGCAGGCATCAAGCCAGATGCACAGACTTTGGCTGTAACAAACTTTACGGCATCCAAGACAAAGCTGAAACCTACAAAAATCCACATTCAAGAACAACACATGAAATAAACCTGCAGCTTCTCAACAAGCCTAGAAGGAGCAGCCAGGAGACTCTTTTGACATTACAACAGAGGACTACTCAAACAACAAAAATGAGCTCATTACAACAGAATCACTTTACACAACGTACCAGGCATCCCATTAACTACAAAAACTTCTGTGGCAAGCAGTGAAAACCAATTACTGTCTTACAAAACATCTCAAAGTTCTCTGCAGTATAAGAAATGTCATTCCAGAGCTGATGGCTGAGATATTAATAACGGACAAGATCTTCAGTGGATAATAACAAGTGCTGCAATAACTGAAAACCATGTCACATGGAAAGTATATTCAGCAGCAAATAGTTTTCAGAAGGTCTGAAGTCACCACCGAGCAACAACAGGCTTTTTGCCACCATTTACTAATGAAACACATGCACACGTTTACTTTTCTTGGACTATTTGAGTCCTCCCCTCATCCCTTAATTTAGTATTTTCTCTCCCCTGCAACCTGCCTTCATCCCAGAGAAGAGCGACTCACCCAGAGTCCAACAGCACAACTGGGAAGCAGATGGGAAAGAGCAGAAATACTCTCCCAAGATCCTGAAGCCAAAACAAACGCGAGGACATGTACCAAAGGCAGTCCTCACTCAGAGTGCAAGGAGAAGAAAAGGTCCAAGGGACCCTCCTCCTAGACTCCAAGTGAAGTCATGGTCACCTGGAACCTCAGATGTCCCAGTTAACAGAAGAGCAGGACATGAAAGGCACCTGACAGCATGACCTAAATGGAAGAAATGGAGTCACTTTCCACATGGCAACTTGTGAGGTACCAGAACTTTTCCCAAAGGTAACGCAAGACACCAGCACCGAGACACCATGTGCAGCTCCAGCTGTCTACTGCACCGACCCAGAAACCAAGGGGTTACTGCTTCACCACAGTGTTTTTAGGAACCACTGCAATAAATCTTCAGCAGAAATTCAAGGCTCCAGGGACCTATAACATGCTATGTCATCTATAACATGAAAATATAAATTAAGGAATGGCTGTTTTTTACATTTAGAATTGTGTGCAATGGAAACCAATTCTGCATTAAAAAACAAAAAAAATCAACACACCTTGAAACTAAAAAAAAAAAAAAAAAAAAAAAAGATAAAAAGGCTAATAGACATTGTATGGAGAAAGCAAGAGCAACATTACTGGTGAAGAACAAAAAATATCTAAAAATTCTACTTTAGTAAAAGATTAAATCATTGTTAGCCTTTGCAGAGAAAAGATTTTAAGCTAATGACTGTGAACGCTTTAGGCTCGCATTTCTTTGCCATGCAAAGAGCTGTATTCAGAAGACAAAGTTCAAAAGCTCCGTGGAGAGCTGTTCATGAACTTCACGCACCACCGCTGGACTGTAAGGGGCTACTTCTTAATAAACTAGTGGTTCATAAAGAACATAAAAATCATGAATAGCAGTAAGTCCAATGGAGGAAAGCATGAGCTTACTTCAGACACCCCACTGGAAGCCTAAACCGAGACTGCAGCATGCACTGAAGAAGTCTGTCAGGAGAAGGAACTGGAGCAAATGCTGGGACTGGAACAAGTGACAGGAGGTCAAATGGCTTTTGGAAACGTGGTGTTTCCCCATAGACCAATTAGTTTGGCAGTAGTGGCGTACAAGATGTGTGTAAAATTAGCTTTACAATGTATTTCACTTTCCTTTTAATAAAAAAAGAGACAAGTAAACACCCATTTGGACTTGTCTCAAGAGCATAAGGAGATATTCTTTTGGCAGAGAGTCTCCATCGTGCCTGGATGTATTTCTAGCGCTCTTTACCTGGTTCGCTTTCCCCTCAGGCAGCTTGAAGCATTAATAGAACCTTTCCTCTATCTTTTCAGTCTTCTGACTCACTGCGCAGGTCTCTGCCACACAACGGTCCTTGTTCCCAACGCTGATCCTTCTCACAGGACCTGCACCGGTGATGTCAGCTTGCAAAAGGAAAGCGACACAGCCAAACCTCCTTCTCCCTCTCTGGGGAGGGGGAAGGGAATCACATATTTCCAACCATACTATTTTTTGATAATTCTGCATCCTAGATCATTATGCCTGACTCCATGAGAAGTACAAGTAGAAATTAAGCTATTACACTGAAGCAAACTATACAATGTTTAAAAAAAAAAAAAAAAAAAAAAAAAAAAAAAAAAAACAAAAAAAAAAAAAAAAAAAAAAAAAACAAAACCCACACAATTCTTGCTTTGGCCTTTAGTTGCTGTTTCTAGAAGCAGGGGAGAAGGCAGAGAAAAAAAGGAGAAAGGCTCTTCTTTAATTTGGTTTCCTTATAAAATAAGGTTACCTGTAATCACAGGTTTTTTAAAGTCAGAATATGTAGAAATTAAGCTTTATTCACCCAAGTATACCTCCCTGAGAAAACTGAAGAAATAAAGATGTATATATATAAAGCATGGAAGAAAGTCTCCAAAAAGGATGAAGTAATTACAGGGAAGAGCTCCAGTTTGTTTGAGTAACAGTAGGTCTTTGATGGTTAAGATCACTGTGAAAAAGCACAACTTCTCCAAGTTGAGCAGAGCTCAGCAAAATCACCTGGTATTCTTACTCACTTTTTAAAAACTGGTATGATTAGTGAACAAGAGTTATGGGGCGGGGGGAAGGAACGGAACATCCAGATAACATCATTATCAAACTTGAAATGATCCTGGAAAAAACAGAGCAAGCAAGAGACAGAAAGGTCTGAGAAGTGCAGCACAAGGTAAGCCCACCAAACGCTGAGCCTGGGCGAGTCTGCTCAGCCGGTACCTCTAGCCAACGAGCACCCTATTTCATACTTTAGGTATAGTACATTGAATAGACATGTCTGAAAAGGCACCTGAGAAATGGGATGTCAGTCTCATCAGCTGAGAATAAGTGAAATATTTGAAAAAGTTATTTTCATAGACAGCTTCACAAAATGAGAATAGATGGCTACTCCTTAATACTCCTAGCAGCAGCAGGTAAACCAACAGTGCTCCAAAACTTGCCTGGTAAAGAAATGGCTTTTTTCTGTTAGATTATTATATGTTCTAATGAAAAATTCTGACTTATTTAAATTATTCAATAAAATTACATTTGAAATTATGAAGCTCTTTTACATTCCTTCTTTCATCAATGCTCAAGCAGTACTCATTTGCTGTTGAAGTTTCAAAGAAACTACTAACCTGATAAAAATGACAGACTAAAAAAACCTGAAGTAAACTAATTAATAAGCAGCTGCATAATAGAGTATCTTCTTTGTCAGAGCTTATTCAACCACCACAGACCAGTAACTAGCTCATTCAGAAGTTGAAAAATCTACCAGGAGCAAAAGAAACTAGGTAAATGTTTTTCTCTTCCAGTCTTCTAATATAAACAATATGCTGAAGGGCGATACCTACTAGTTCTAAAACACCAAAGTATATTTTAAACAGAAATGATGAGTTTCTCTTAATAACCAAGTATTATTTTCCTTTGTTTAATATAAAGGTTAGTTTTAAACACAAATACTTTTTAATAAGATTTTTGAACTCACATATTAAAAATAAATCAAAACAATAAAAATTCAATCATGTTTTCTATAATTTATTTCTAAGTATAGCTAACAAAGTTAATAGTGCAATTAAACCATCTAGTAAGAAACATCATCAGTCATACTGTAATATTAAACATGTAAACATTAAAACTCAGTAAATGAACATTAATTGCACAAGCTTTTTAAATATATAGGTATGCATACAATGCATTCTCTTGGCTAAAAATCTGAGTATACTCGGCATAAAGACTAGTTTGTCTACTGCATTATCAGCACGCTAAACATCACTTACCCGACGGACATCACCGGGAATCGAAAATCAGTAAGAACTGCAGAAACCAAACCAGATTTAAACTGATTGTTTAAATTAAGTTTTCCTGCCTGCTACTTTAAAGTCAAAATGATTTAAATCAATTCACCCTCTTCAACAGCCACAAATTAAAACACTATTCAATTATGCAAACTCTGAAAATGAAGACAGAGAAGGAATTGACAGGAGACTGGCTGACCACTCACTTAAGAGACAGAGGTGTAACAAGGTTAAGTGGCTGGAAGCGAAATATATGGATAAATTCAGGGTACAAATAATGCATAGGGATTAGAGTAATTATAACCACTGGAACAGCTTACCAAAGACGACACTTGAGTCCCCATCATATGAAGATTTTTATACTACAACCATGTATTCACAAAATGTTCCAGCTTCAAGAGACCATGCATGCTTCACACAAGCCAAGGTGATACTCCACTGATGGCATTATTTAAATTGAATTAGATGATCGTAATAGACTTCTCTGATCTTCAAATCAATACATCTACAATTTGATCCCATGTTAAGATCTCTTATTTCTTCTCATTTCACGAAGTCCTGCCCCGGTGGGTACGACGTCGTTTGACTTCACGGTACTTTCCTTCTGCTACCCGCCTAAATGCCAACATGTCCATCACCAAATAAAGACTTTGAACAGAACCAGCCATCACCCAAAACCGCCTTTCGGGATGGCACCGAACTTGAAATGCAGCTTCACTCTTCAATTAAGACCTCAAACGTGCACTTTTAAGAGCCTTTTCACTACATCATTGCAGACTTAAAACTATTTTACATGCTACTCTGTGGGGGGTACCCAACACATTCTTTAGCCTATGACACAGGAATTAAATTCCCCTCTCAACACGGGACTTCATGTTTAGGCAGAAGACTGCTGTACAGAGAGCTAGGAAAGCCTGCATCAGCCACTAAGAACAAGGATGACAGTTTTAAAGCAAAACAGCCTAGAAGCACTCCTAAACCACTGAACTAAGAGCTCAGTTTCAAGCTGGAAGCCTCCTACTAGACAAACAGCACTAGGCGGGTCTCCAATAAACAGGGTACATACTATGAACTGGGAGAACAGATTGAATTCGGCATCTGTGGCTAAATTCAAACTTGTTCATCCAGGCAGAAATCCTTACAAGTCTTTGCAATTTACACATTGGTAAATGCGGCTTCGTTTCTTCTATGGCACTCGTTCTTCTATGACACAATTCCCATACTTGCCACGGTTGCCAATCCTCAAGCTTCATAAAAGCTGCAGTCTAATCGTTCAACTTTTAAACTGAAAACACTGTAACGTCTGGTTATATGCTGTCTGGAATTACTGTTTTAGATCATATCAAATGATTGCCGTAGCATATGTCTCATTTCTGCTCCCTCCTATAAAAATTACTTTTACAGATTCTTTGATATAGATAAAAATTTTCGGTTCTGCTGAATTAGTTTTAACATTGTATAACACAAGGAGAGTATTTCCGCTGACTATTTTCTTATTTCTAATATTTAACTGATAGGAAAAGATGACTTTTCATGCTACCCTCACGTTTTTATTTATGATATCACAGTAACACCCAAGGATCCATCCGGGATGTAGGACTGACCCTGGCTCGCTCCGACTCTGCTGACACTCTGGCACCCACGGCCAAACACAGGGGAGCATCCTCACCCCACCTGCCCCACTCTCCGGCCAGGCAGAAGCCACCACGGAAAGCCGCGCTCTCAGGAAGGCAGCCTTGTGCAGAGGGCTTTACAGTTAGGTGCTGAACAACTGAGAAAATATCCCTTATGCAGAGCAAGCAGCAATTTTAAGCATATATATATATATA
>KL269013.1:7793-25579 GCA_000699545.1 Podiceps cristatus | reverse complement strand
GGTGCTTAGTTGTTGTCTGGGGTTAAACCACTACAGTCCTTTTTGGCGCCCAAAATGGGGCTCAAAGGGTTTCAGATAATGACAGATCAATTAGTGTGTATTAAGCAATTTACATCTGGTAATTGTTGTGGCTCACAATATTCAATTTGCATCATGTTCGCATCTTTGCTGTACATGTTAAAGATTGGTGTTGACTTTTTCAGGCTGCTGTACTCTGCAACGTTTAGTAATGTTTTGCCTGGGAGATTTGTTTTTAGGACATTGACCTTGAGCTTAATGTGATGTCGGAGCTTTGTACTAAAGCCATTACTGTGGGTACCATCTCATGGAGACAATTAGCAACTATTCTTCTTCCTCTGAGAGGTTTTCTATGGAGGATATATGGAATGGCACATTCTCTGCCTTCTACTGTGATATGTCCTCCTTCATTACAGTAACTTTTCAGTATCTTGAACATCCCTGGATAGTTAAAGTACTTCTATTGGTACTTCTTGGGAATATTGTTTCAGTTTTGTCTAAGGTTACCAAGCAATTTAAGAATATAACCCAGAGATTGGTCCCAAGGCTAGATAGTTATGAATGACAGGACGTGCAATAACATGGGCAAACATTTAGGACAGTGGACATCTCCAGAGTTTTGTAATTTCACCTCTGAACAAGTGCAGAATCCTGAAAAAGTAGAATATTTGGAAGTAGAATGCTGTCGCCCTGGAAGTTCCAAGGAGACACAATGGAGACACAATGGGGTTGGACTATGATTCTATGAAATCTTTGCAAGGTGCCGGGGCCTGGGCCATGACTATTGAGCCCAGTTCAACATTATTCACTACCCTCAAAGGGAAGAGAGGGTCTCTGCATCTAATGACAATGTGACAGGCACTGCATCTACTCCAACCACAAGCCCTGTGGCTCCTGCAACCCCATCAGCAGACACTGTGGCTCTTCCAACTCCTGTGACAGGCACTTCAGCTGAACCAGAGAACCAACCCACGTTGGTATCAGTTGTCCCTATACACAAGAAGAAATCTTGGAAGTGAATGTCAGCTCATTTAGGAAGGGATGATGAAAAAGCAGGGCCATCACAAGAAGGGGATAAGGAAGGGGAAGAAGACAAGTAACTTCCCGATCCCTATCCCCGAGTCAGCTGTAAGATATGCAAAAAGATTTCGTCCATCATCCAGGTTAGCACACTGTCACCTGGCTGCTTTGATGCTGGTATAATGGAGCCAGTAGTTTGGAATTAGAGGGTAAGGAGGCCAAGCAACTATGATCCTTTACTAGGGAAAGGGGCATTAACAAAGTGGTTGGAAAAGGGGCACAAACCCTCAGCCTCTGGAGGTGACTCCTGTCAGGCATGAAGGAAAGGTATCCCTTCAAAGAAGATCTTACATGTAACCCAGACAAGGGGACCACCCGTGGAGAGAGGTATCCAGTACTTGAGGGAATTAGCCATGCTGGAGGTGATTTATAGTGATCTGGACAACAAGCAGTTACCCAAAGATGCAGATAAGTCCAATGTACAAGGTGCATGTGGCGGAACGGAGTTCACCATCTCATCGGCAGTACTGAGCTGGAAAGAAGAGGTGCCCACGGTGGATGATATTTACAAGAAATGAGTAACAAATACTCTGACCAGGACTAGAGGGTCCCTGCCTCCAGCCAGGTGGAGGAAAGGGACAACTGCTTACTGAGCTGTATGGATTCAATAGCCTGGCGCATCAGACTGACAGGAATAGAAGGCTCTAGTGGACACCTGTGCACAGTGTACCCTAATGCCATCAAGCTATAAAGCAGCAGAACCCATCTGTATTCCTGGAGTGACAGGGGGATCTTGACAGCTAACTGTATTGGAGGTCAAGGTGAGTCTAACTGGGAATGAGTGGCAAAAGCACCCTGCTGTGACTGGCCCAGAGGCTCTGCGCATCCTTTGCGTAGACTACCTCAGGAGAGGGCATTTCAAGGACCCAAATGGATACCAGTCAGCATTTGGTATAGCTGTCTTAGAGACAGAAGAAATAAAGCAGCTGTCTACCTTAGCCTTTTGGAGGACCCTTTGTTTGTGAGGCTGATGAAAGTCGAAGAACAACAGGTACTGATCACCACTACAATACTGCACTGGTGGCATTATTGCACTGACACTCTCTGATTCACATCCATAAGCTGATTCGTCAATTGGAGAACCAAGGAATGGCAAGACTCAGACACCCTTTAATAGCCCCATTGGGCCAGTGTGAAAATCCAATGGAGAATGGAGACAAGCAGTGGACTATCATGGTCTGAATGAAGTTACAGCACCACTGACTGCTGCTGTGCCAGACATGTTAGAAGTTCATTATGAACTGGAGTCAAGGGCAGCCAAGTGGTATGCCACAATTGATACTGCCAATGCATTTTTCTCAGTCCTTTTGGCAGCAGAGTGCAGGTCACAGTTTGCTTTCACTTGGAGGGGTGTCCAGTACACCTGGAGCCGACTGTCTTAGGGATGGAAACACAGCCCTACTATCTGCCATGGACTGATCGAGACCGCAATGGAAAAGGGTAAAGCTCTGGAACACCTGCAATACATTGATGACATCATCACATGGGGCAACACAGCAGAAGAAGCTTTTGAGAAATGGACGAAAATAGTCCAAATTCTTCTGAAAGCCAGTTTTGACATAAAATAAAGTAAGGTCAAGGGACCTGCATAGGAGATCCAGTTCCTAGGAATGAAATGGCAAGATGGATGTTGTCAGATCCCAATGGATGTGATCAACAAAACAGCAGCTATGTCACCACCAACTAGCAAAAAGAGAAACCCAAGCTCAGGCTTTGTGGGTTTCTGGAGAATGCATATTGCAAATTACAGTTTCATTGTAAGCCCTCTCTATCAAAGTGTCCTGAAAGAAGAATGATTTCAAATGAGGCCCTAAGCAACAACAAGCCTTTGAACAAATTAAATGGGAAATAGTTTGTAAGTAGCCCTTGGGCCAGTCTGAGATGGACAAAATGTGAAAAATATGCTCTACACCGCAGCCAGTGAAAAAGCCCCTACCTGGAGCCTCTGGCAGAAGGCGCCAGGGGATACTTGAGGTCCACCCTGGGGTTTTGGAGTTGGGGATACAGAGTATCTGAAGTCCGCTATACTCCACTGGAGAAGACATGTTGGCAGCATATGAAGGAGTTTGAGCTGCTTTGGAAGTCGTTGGTACTGAAGCACAGCTCCTCCTGGAACCCTTACTGCTGGTGCTGGGCTGGCTGTTCAAAAGGAGGGTCCCTTCTACAAATCATGCAATTGATGTTTCTTGGAGTAAGTGGGTCGCACTGATCTCACAATGGGCTCAAATAGTCACCCAGAAATCTTAGAAGTGATCACAGACTGGCCAGAAGATGAAGATTTCAGAATTTCAACAGAGGAGGAGTTGACATGTGCTGAAGAGGCCCCACTGTATAATAAGCTTGCGGAAAATGAGAACCAATATGCCCTATTTATTGATGGGTCCTGTCATATTGTGGGAAAGCGTTGGAGGTGGAAAGCTGCTGTGTGGAGTCCTACAGGATGAGTTGAAGAAGCTACTGATGAAAATGAATCAAGTCAGTTAGCAGAGGTGAAAGCCATCCAGTTGGCTTTAGATATTGCTGAATGAGAAAAGTGGGTAGTGCTCTATCTTTGTACTGACTCATGGATGGTGGCAAATGCCCCGTGGGGGTGGTTACAGCAATGGAAGCAGAGCAACTGGCAGTGCAGAGGCAGACCTATCTGGGCTGCCAAACTGTGGCAAGATATTGATGCCCGACTAGAGAAGGTGGTTATAAAAGGACGTCATGTAGATGCCCACGTACCTAAGAGCTGGGTCACCAAGGAACATCAAAACAACCCTCAGCTGGATCACGCTGCTAGGATTGAAGTGGCTCAAGTAGTAGTGGATTGGCAATGCAAGGGTGAATTATTTATATTTTGATGGGCCCATGATGCCTTAGGCCATCAGGGAAGAGACGTGACATATAGATGGGCTTGGTATCAAGGGGTGAAGTTAACCATGGATGCCATTTGTATAGGTTATCCATGAATGTGAAACATGCACTGCAAACAAGCAAGCCAAGCAGCCAAAGCCTCTTTGGTATGGAGGACGATGGCTGGAATATAAATATGGGGAGGTCTGGCAGATTGATTACATCGCACTCCCACAGATCCCCCAAGGCAAGCACTGTGTGCTTACAATGGTGGAAACAACCACCGGAGGGCTGGAAACATAACCCATGTCCCATGACACTGCCCGGAACACTATCCTGGGCCTTGAGAAGCAAGTCTTATGGCAACATGACACCCCAGAAAGAACTGAGTCAGACAACGGGACTGATTTCCAAAATAGACACCTGGGCCAAAGAGCATGGCATTGAGTGGGTGTATCACATTGCCTGTCATGCAACACCAGCCTCTGGGGAAGTTGAATGATACAATGGACTGTTAAAGCCTACCCTGAGAGCAATGGGTGGTGGGACCTTCAAACACCGGGATACACATTCAGCAAAAGCCACTTGGTTAGTCAACACTAGGTGTCTGCCAATCTAGCTGGCCCTGCCCAATCAAAACTTTTACATACTGTAGAAGGACATAAAGTCCCTGTAGTGCACATAAGAAATATGCTGGGGAAGATAGTCTGGGTTACTCCTGCCTCAGGCAAAGGCAAACCCATCCATGGCATTGCTTTTGATCAGGAACCTGGGTGAATTTAGTGGATAATGCAGAAGGGTTTGGGAAGTCTGATGTGTACCTCAAAGGGATTTCCTCACTGTAATTAGAGCAGAATTGTTGGACAGGTGAAAATGTGTTTTCATTTTGAGGGTATCAGGAAAGTTGCTGTCCCAAAGCTGAGTTTGAAAACCATTTTATATAAAGAGGAACAGGCTGTACTTTCGTAGAAGTCAATTTAGTCAAGAGGTGCTACACAGCTTTTATTCATTAGGGCTCTGGATTTGTTTTTAGCTGTCTAGGCCATGAAATGAAATATAACATTATTCCTTCATATTCTGAGAGAGGAACAAAAGGGAGGAGCTCTGTCTGCATGTGTAGCAAGATGAGGAAGAAGCTCAAGAATCTTTGTCTCAGTTTTCAACCTCTGATGCGGATTATTTTCATGGTGGTTTTGTTTTCTATTGTATGTCATACATCTTCTAATAATTAAGTAAGAGGCCGTTGTCTACCTGCTATCTTCTCGGCCAACTGGTGTTTCGTGTGGGCTGACGGTATGTATAGTTTCAGATCCACAAAGGTGGTAAGAGATGCAGTAGATGATTACAGGATATTGCTGGTTCAAGTGGATGAATCTGACTGGTAGGATAATATGTAAAGATGTAAGATGCTTTGGCGTGTACCTATTCTTACACATTTTCTTGATACCATTTTATCCCAAACCATTTTCCTGGATTTAGTACCCTAAAGGATTTGACTTGATGTTGCCCATCAGAGTCCTTCTTCTGACAGGTGCTATATTTATCTTCCTTCTTTTGTAGATCAGGAAACTGGAATTAACTGGAAATGACTTTCTAATCTACAGTTCTGCACTGCTGGATCCATTTGCTAGAATACTGAAAGGAAAATAATGTCCAGAACAGACTTTGCCTTTTACACAAGTGGAATACCCTACAAGTGTAATTTCTCTTGAGCAAACATCAGAAAACAGACCTTATGATTCAAGTAGGAATTACCAATGCTCACTTTCTGACATAATCTATCTGGTAGACTTGATAGTGTTAAATACTATGGTAAGTTACATGAAGTTGTATGAAGTTGTAGAAGTATACATTTTTTAATACATATAATTTTTTGCATGGGCAGGTATGCCAAATTGACTCCTTGTAAAATCCTCAGAGTCAGTGAGTTGTGGGAGTGACAATTTTCCTCAGAATTACATTATTTTGATCATACTGATAAGTTCTTCAACAATCATAAGGGCAAGAGATAGGAAAAGATGTCCTTGTTCAGGACAGGTAAACATGATTGGATAACCTTGTGTATTCATGACAAGACAGACTATTTAGCCAAAAAAAAGAAATCATAAAAAAAGAATAAAATAAGAATCTATGTTAAAAATGTTCCTTTGGTAAAGAATGAGAAGGGACAGTTCCAGGAGTCTCTGTAGGACCTGATGTCTACAAATCGCTGTAATGCAGTGCTTAAATTAGTACTTCTGGAAGTTATGTTATGAGACTTCAATTTCCTAGGTATTGAGTGCTGCTAACAATAACAGTCCCCATATTTCTAAAAGCAATGCCAGCAGTGCTTTGTATTAAAAAGTCACTGAATAAGCACTGCAATTGTAATTGATTTTAATGACAATGAACACCCATCATCTATGGCAATATTGGCCATGTTAATTTTTTTTTTTTACTTTATTTCTATTCCGAATTTATTTTCCAAGTGACCTTTTTCGTATACTTACCTTCTAGACTGAAGATCTGCTGTCAAAGTTCTATTTCTCTTACAGATGCTTATGGCATGTGATTGAGTCTCTCCCTTGTGGTCTGTACGATAAGCTAACTGGATTGATCTCATCCATTTTTTCACCGTTATGCATATTTTCCAGTCTATCAGTCATTCAGTGGTTCTTTTCTGAATCCTTTCCAAGGGTGTTAGTATCTTGCCTAACATATGGAGACCAGAATTGTGGCCAGAATTACAGCAGGAGTTATAACTTTGACAAACGTAGGGCTTAGTTTTTTCAGACTGCAGAATATTTCCATGTTTGTAATCACAGGATCATCTTAACCCTTTTGGTACTGTGAAGTTACTCTCAGTTTATTACCCTTTCTCATCTTAAGACCATTTCAGAATCATAACTTGTGTTTCGAATCTTATTATTTAATATTTTTTATCCATTTAATATGTGAATGTTAATTTGTTCAAGCTTTATCGCTCAAGATAAAGTCATGTGGTCTCAAGTGAAGTGTATTACAGAAATCTATTGCAGCAACATCATTATTTTCATCACACAATGTTGTAAACATAGCAAAATGTTGCCAACATACTTAAATTTTCTACAAATGTAGAATAGCGTTAAAACTACTGCATTCTTTTAATTTTTATTGTTTAAATTTTATATTGGTCATTCTACGATTGTCTGGAATTCTGTTATATCTGCAGATCTATAGATTTCCATATGAAAGAAAAAATAATTTCTTAGTATCATAGAATAATTCAGGTTGGAAAAGACCTTTAAGGTCATCAAGTTCAACTGTAAACCTAACATTCCAAGTCTGCCACTAAAGCATGTCCCTAAGTGCCACATCTGCACTTTTAAAATCCCTCCAGGGATGGTGACTCAACCACTTCCCTGGGCAGCCTGTTCCAGTGCCTGATAACACTTTTGATGAAGAAATGTTTCCTAATGTCCAATCTAAACCTGCCCTAGTGCAGTTTGAGGCTGTTTCCTCTCATCCTATCACTTGTTACTTGGGAAAAGTGACTGACACCGACCTTGCTACAACCTCCTTTCAAATAGGTGAGGAGAGTGATAAGGTTTCCTTTTCTACAGAGTAAATAACCTCAATTCCCTTAGTCGCTTCTTATAGGACTTGTGCTTTAGACCCTTCACCAGCTTCATTGCCTTTCTTTGGACACATTTCAGAGCCTCAATGTCTTTCCTGTAGTGAAGGGCCCAAAACTGAGCATAGTATTCGAGGTGTGGCCCCACCAGTGCCAACTGGATTTAACTCCGTTCACAACAATGCTTTAGGCCCAGCCATCCAGGCATTTTTTTACCCAGTGAAAAGTACACACATCCAAGCCATGAGCAGACAGTTTCTGCAGGAGGATGCTGTGGGAAACAGTGTCAAAGCCTTTGCTAAAGCCCAGGTAAACAACATCCACAGCCTTTCCCTCATCCACTAAGCAGGTCACCTTGTCATCAAAGGAGATCAAGTTAGCCAAGCAGGACTTGCCTTTTATAAATTCATGATGACTGGGTTGTCCTGCATGTGCCATGTGATGGCGCTCAAGACGATCTGCTCCGTAACCTTCCCTGGCATTGAAGTCAGACTGACAGGCCTGTAGTTCTGCAGATCCTCCTTCCAGTCCTTGTAGATGAACATCACATTTGCTAACCTCCAGTCAACTGGGACCTCCCTGGTTAGCCAGACCTGGTGCTGAGTGATTGAAAGCGGCTTGCTGAACACTTCTTCCAGGTCTCTCAGTACCCTTGGGTGGATTCCATCCAGCCCCATAGACTTGTTTGTGTCTAAGTGGTACAGCAGGTCGCTACCCATTTCCCCTTGGATTATGAGGACTTCATTCTGTTCCCCGTCCCTGTCTCCCAGCTCAGGGGGCTGGGTACTCCAAGAACAACTGGTCTTACTATTCAAGACTAGGGCAAAAAAAAGGTATTAAGTACCTCATGCTTTTCCCTATCCTTTGTACTATGTTTGCCCCTCCATCCAATTAAGGATGGAGGTTCTCCTCATCTCTCCTTCTGTTGTGAATGTATTTATAGAAGCATTTTTATTGTCTTTCACAGCGGTAGCCAGATTAAGTTCTAGTTGGCCCTTCAAATTTTCTCCCTGCACAATCTCATGACATCCTTGTAGTCCTCCTGAGTTGCCTAAGTCCTCCTGAGTTTCCTAATATATTAGATTTAAAAACATTCTTATATATGTTCAAAGCATGGCTTTTTTCTAGAACATACCCAGATCTCCAGAGTATATTGGAAAGTTGTCATTTGTGATCCAAAGATTTTTTTGACCATATACTTTAAATTCTTAGATGAACATTAGCTGGATTTGGTTATCTTTAAATCCTCAGTTTTAGTAACTGTTGCTAAGTATTACTTAGTTGTTGCTAAGTATTACTTACTGGAGTCAATGGCATTTCATTCATATACATTTTATGAGTACATCATTAACTCTCCTTTCTAATGTACTGAAACTGAAAAATGTCTGTCCTTCTTTATTGTTAGTAATTATTCTGTTTTATCCACCTAGTAATTTACCAATACAGTTGGTTATGCAACACAGACTAGAAGAAACTTGTGTTTTAAACTTTGGGTAGGTCTGTTTCTTGACAACCATCATTATAGCTCTTGTGATAGCATTAATGACAACAGAAGAAAAAAATGTCACTCTGACAGCACCAGTTTTAACTTTAAAGCAACATGATTTTTCTTCTTCTGTAAAGTATGGTGCTGATTGCCCCATGGTCTAACCATAAATTCCAGAATAACAGGGAACTGGCACCATTCTGTCATTAACTGGATTGCAAAAGCAACAAGGGATTTTTTCCTAATAAGCAAATGTTGTTAGCTATTAAGTTGTTATTACTGTTATTGTTTAAAAAAATGAGGAACTGTTTTCTGACTAGAAGCAGAACTGGAAGTTGGGGCCTATTACTGATTCTTCCAGTTATTTGGTGTTGATGTCAAATTCTTTTTTTTCTACAGAACCAAACAGAATTGTTACAATGTATAATTGTCAGAAAATGCTTTAAAATTCATCGTGAATATTTGAAGGTAAGGAATTGTTAAATAAATCAATGCTTTCTCACGTGCTAATAAGCATGAGAAAGCAGAAAAGAGAATGAAGTAAGAAGCAGAAATCCATGGACCCTCTTGTAAATTAGCTGAATCTCAGTGCGTATAGGCTGGACTGCTGTAGAGTCTATAGCCATTTATGTTGTTGTTCTCATCTTTGAAAGAATAATTGAAAGAGTTTCAGAAAGAATTCTGTCTCAGTGAATGCTGTTAAAAAACATTGTTTGCCTTTTTATTTTTCCTTCTGCTGCCAGACATCATGTCCATGCAACTTGATTGTTTCCTACTGGGATTTACTTGTGGAGCAGGAACTGATACAACATGGTTCAGGTTTATTACTCTCTGTTTCCAGTTGAAAAATATTTTCATAAAGATATAAAGTCACAGCATATTTCTGAAACAGTTTCATGAGTAAGTGGATGTCCATCTGACTTTTCTTAAATTAAATGGTCAGTACCTGTGCAAGAGATGGTAGATGCCTAATGACACATGTTAAATTTAGGGCGCTAGCCTTGTAGCAGACAGTGTTACTCGAGAAGATATTTTAAATGATAGACTGAGTATCTGTCTCAAGAGCAGATACTGGAAGTAGCTTCTGTTTCATTTGATTTGTAGTTTCCCTTGCCTCATACACTGCCATTGCACACATACACTGTTGTATTTACAGGACACGAGGACTTGTTACACAACAAAACAGAGGTCACAACCTGTAATTTCTATTACGTACAGTTTATATATATTTTTTAAAAATTTTTTTTTTTTTAACACTAGGTTAACATATTGTTTATGCATGCCCATTGGCAATGTTCGATACTTGCTCAAAACTTGAGTAACACTTACAACAACTACTCAGCTGAATCTTTTCATTTCCCTTCCTCTGTTAGATTAGAACAATTCTTTTGTAATCACAAAGTGAATTTGAAGAAGTTAGTAACTGTTTAATCCTTAAAGGTGAGAAAAAATATTTCTGCTCAGAAGAGAATTTACTAAACATAAGTCTGTTGAATCTTAATTTAGTATAAAATATATCAACCAGCACTTTGTAAAAGCCATTGCAGAATATTCCTGGCCTTGTTTAATTGCTCACATATCAAAGATATTGCAAAGGGTTTGGAGAACATTCTGCCCTTCCTGTGTCTCCTACCTTGTATCAAATGTGTTTAATCTCTCTAATGCCTACTTAGAGGACTCAGACATGTATCTTTCCCAGTTTTGCAAGCCTTCAGGGAGATGGATTTCAATCACTTGTATGCCTGTTGGAGGGAATCACAAACCAGGATGTGCTTTGCTGAACTCAATTAATTTAGTTCACTTTTTATTTGTGATGTTGACCTTAAACTACTAGTGAATGCCTCTTAATAGACTTGTCATTTGGAAATATTTCTGATAAATCTCTTGGATGAGGTAATTAGAGACTTAGATATTATAGGAAAAAAAATTTCTAACAAGTTAGTCTCTCATTTTCACATATAGAAATTATAGCCGTCACAAGTGAAAGGTTTATTTGAACATGTTAGAGTAACAATGAAATGTGTGGCTTTTTTTCTATTTTAATAACATGTAATAATATCATATAACTGAAAGAATTGCTTTCCACTTTATTCAATGCTAAACAAAGATTTCTTTTCAGAATAAATGCTGTTATTCATGAAATCCTCCACCTCTCTTTCTCTTGTCTTCTCTTTAGAACATTTTCTAAAACCTATTAATCTAAAACAGTTCACAGGGCAATTAAAGATCCACTCTGGATCTGAACATTAAAGATCCACTGATTTTAATTTTAATCTTTGAATAAACCCAAGAAGATGCCTTAACATTTGAACACTGTTTAAGCTTTTAAATATTAAACAGGTGAACATCTAAAAGTTTTTATAGGAAAAATATCTAACATTTTACTGAGATTGATGTCTGATATGTGCCTATGTGGTTTATACAATAATATTCATGTCAAGAAAATTCTGAACACATTATAGGTGAGAAGCAAAAATTCATGGGGCTTTACTCCTGCATTTTGTGACATTTCTGAAGTTTGAAAAAACAATTTGTGGTACCACAGTTAAAATAAAAACCTTGTAGTACAAATACTAACCAAGTTCAGCAAATGCTTGAAGCTGAATGACATAGTATCAAAGAGCAGAGGAATTTTTCTGATGAAAGACACAAACCACTGGAAGCAAAGGCACTACCTGGTGAAGGAGTACTATCACTGTTCCTTAATTCTCTATTTATGATGGAGAGAATTAGACACCCAGAAAAACTTTCTGGATGAAATCCTATTGACCTAAACTTAGGTACCTACTGTAGGCAGACAAGATCTCCCACTACAGATTTTCCAAGTTTCTGCACTACCTGTTGGCTATTTAGATAACATAAGCATTTCCTTTAGACCGATTTGCTAGATACCTCAAATTTAGGAGAAAGATATGTGTCTGAACTTGTCTGAACCCTATATAAATATCTCTGTGGCTTCCAGGGACACCGTATCAATGGTACAGAACAACACTTAGGTTAAATGCTAGAGAAGGATAATACATTGGTAAAGAGAAATGTGATATACGGAGAGGTCTGACACTGGAAACTTGCAGTGCCTGAATATTTTCCTTTTGGCTTCCCCCCTTTACACATGCATATGTTATGCATAATGTTGGCTTTTTTCTTCCTAAGGAATGGTATACTGTGCCTCAGACGAATGGAAAAAGGAAACTTAGCAATAAAAACTGTTCATTACTAGGAGGTTGTTTTCATTACTACTATCCAGGTTCACAAAGTACCCCTTGAGTGTATGCAGTGCTGTGTGGGCGGTGATTAAGGATTCTGCACACATTTTATATTTCACATTTTTTGTATATTTTAGAATTTTATTTATGTTTTACACCACCTTCAGGATATAAACCTTGAACACATCTCCCTCAGCTTTCTTCTTCTTAAACTGAAGAGTCCAAATCTGTCCTGATACAGTCATGGTTCTGTCCCTTTTGTCATTTTAGTAGCTCTGTTCCATACCTTCTTTAATGTCACTCCTACTCTGTACGGTAGCCAAGGTTATATGCAGTTGCAAATGGTACCTTTTCTGTTCTCAGTGCCCTTCCTGATGATGCTCAAATGTGTTGCCTTTTTTAGCTGTTGCTTCACAGGGAGCCATAATACTTCCAAAGCAGCTGTATTTTCCTTAGGAATATTCCTTTCACACATTGAGCAAGGTTATGGTGTGAAAGCAGCAGTTGCCAGCTTTCACTCTTGTAGCAGTAGGCAACAAAAAGAAGACTTCCAAACTTGATGGAAACTCATTGTATGTAATGAAGAATTAAAGCTTTACCATGTTTTATATGCTTTATTGGACAAAAAAAAAAAAAAAAAAAAAAAGAAAAATCTTATTATAAATTTAAAATGCACAAAAACTTGTCCCTCTGTTTTTCCAAGAGCTTTGATGCACTGTAACATTTTCTAAGTTTTAAAAGACCATTTACATAACTCCTTCACCTTATAACCCCCCTTTTTTTTTTTAAAGATAATTTTCTCTTGTAGCTTAGATACTCTGTAATCCAAACCCACTGCTGTGTGCTCAAATTTCTCAACTGCTGTAACTCCCAGAACTTGCTGCCAGGGGCTAAAGCCATATATTATATAGTACTGAAGCTGATCTTTGTCTCACTGAGGAGGCTTTATTTTATTTTATTTGATGCAAGACTATTTATTAACTTCAAAGTTCCTCAGAGCATATATAATACTTGAAAAATTGCACCTACAGCATGGGGGAAGAGGCTTTGTTTTGAAGGAGGAAGAACCAAAGCCTAGCCTGATCTTTAGAAATCCAGACTCTGAGCTTTGATATCTCTAGCAAAGCTATCTGCTGTCTGAGTATCAATCAGGACATACAAGAAAAATGGGTGTTGAGTCATGCAGAGAGGTAAAACTGATTCGCAGAGATACTTACAGGCTATGTCACTGCTAGTTGTTTTACAGACACTGGAATTGGTTCTTATATGGCTAAATGATTTAATGATCTTTAGAAACATTTCTAGACTTCTGCAACCAATATTTCCCTTAGTTACAGCCTGACTTTCAGTTCAGTTTTGAGATCCAAGAGAGGGAATGGCTCTGTGGATGTCAGTTACGAGAAAGTGGATATTGATAATCCTTTGTGGGCAGGTGGCCAACAACAGACAAGGTATGAAGGGACACCTTCCTCCTCTGCTGCTGAAGCATCAAGAAAAACACATTACATTAGAAGCAACTGAGCCCAAGCTAGATCTTGACTTTGGGTGGAAGTAAGTAGGATATTCCCCTAAGTGTAAGAGAAATTGTTATGGTTTGTTTTGGTTTTTTACCCTGTTCATTTTCTGCCCCAAGAGTTCCTGCAGTTATTCTTCTGTGTGCATGTGTGATTTTGCTATGGATGATTACTGAATTAAAAAACTAATGATCGAGGGACAATTTGAAAGTCTCAAATCTTACCACCAAGTAGCAATCAGAGCATACTCTTGAAAAGCCCAGGATCACTTCTCTTGGGCTGAGAAGTATGCAGACATCCAGGTATCCTGTGTCCTTCTCAAGTGGTTATTGGGATTGAATAGTTTGTAGCACCTGAATTACATGAGGTTTGTAAGAAGTCCACGTGTGTCTGTACAGGTAGAGGAACTGTGCTGAGAGGAAGGTGCTGGTTAGTCCAAAACTGTCGCCAAAGAAGGAAACAGGCCACCAAGGCATAAAGAGGTTGTAGTGTCCATCTTGAGACCAGTCTGCATGTGCAGTGCAGCCCTATCTAGCCATGGAGAACTAGGGCCTTGTGGAGATGCTGCATTCACTACCCTGAATCACTTGTAAGGCTGCCTCCATCTTCTCATGCTTGTTGTATGGGTCTTGAGGCTGATATCCGGCTCATAAGGTCAAGCATATTTGTGCTACCTTAGTTTTCAAAAATTCATGGCACCACCTCTACTGCAACTGGCAACTAGCTCTGGAGAAAACCTCAAGATGATCAAGTAAATTACATATAGTCAGGACACATCTAACAAGAGTTTTGAGAAGGTGTTTCTGTAGAGATTAAGTAGTACATGAAAATAGGTGCATTCACAATCACTTTCTGAAATTTAGACCCTCAAACTGATTAACTTAACAAGTGGTCAATTGGTGACACATTTTATTTATTAGTGTCAGATAATATTCAATTCTTAATAAAGACTAAGTAATTAATCGTCTATCTTGATTTCCATCCTCTATCTATAAAATAGAGATGACTGATTTTCCCTACTTTACAGAGTTACTATAAAATCTTGTGGGTAAGGTAATTTAAATAAGCAGAATACAGAAAGTTTCAGCTGGAAAGGATAGGTGTTTTAACTGTCCTGAAAGCTGTGTAAATGAAATTTTGTGAAACTTTTCTTTACCTTCCATGTTTTCCCAGCAACATGTTCATCATCAATATTTCTAAAGTGGAATGGACTCTTAGAAGCTACAGTACTCTGCCAGAATCATCAAGCATTTTGTTTGCCCAAAATTTGCTGGAGCATATCCCATGGCACATTCTGTTTTAAAACGTATTATTGTCTCAAAGCACAATGTAAAACAGCTTCATTGTGTTCTATATTTTTACAAGTACACGAAAAAAGAAAAGCCCCTCACAAATCTTTACACTGTTTCCATTATACTCTTTGTAAAACATTTTCTGTATGTCTTTTCATGTCTTATAATTAGTATTTATTGAAGTGACTGGGCTAAAAAGGCATTTAATAAGACATTAGCTAATCGAATTCCCATATGATTTCCAGCTAAGAAACCATTTTCCTTAGAGAGAAAAAGAAAACAAAAAACTTTTAAATCAAATCCATATTGATTTTTTCATCATTTTACAAATATCTACTGCCATGTCTGGAAGTTTCTCATATACTGCTATTCAAACATGGTGTATGAACATTTCCGTTGGAACTGATCTCATTAAAACTCCACCACTTTCTTCAGGAAAAATTACAGCAAAACTTTCTTTTTTGTAAGGAGGAAATCAAGAAATCTAGGAAAGATTTTTCAATAACAAGTTAGCACCCTTAGATAGGTAAAGAGGAGTAGTGGAGTTGCTTAAAACAAAATATTTTTTTTTAGGTAATTTTACAGTCCCAATCTTGGAAATACTAGGGAATTTATTTAATTGTGTGTGAATATGTGTGCAAACATGTTTATATCCAGGGCCTACAGGATAAGATGAAATTGTGAAAATAACAGTAAAAATAGAGGTGATAGTGGTGGCGAGCAGAGAATGAAATTTATAGGAGAAGGTGTAAGTATAATTTACAAATATTATGTCAAGTGCTCCAGACATGTGGGTTTGGAGACCCTAAAAAAGGTGTGAGTTTTAATTGGAGAACTTCATGTTTATGTGCCAAGAACAAAACATTTATCGGAAAAATCTAATTTTTATATGAGATATATACACATACAAAAGATATTAATATATATTCCATGTATAAAACAACCTGTCTCATGAAACCACGACAGACAAAGCAAAATAAAGTAACAGCATTTCTCATTGTGTAACTAATGTACAGTGGCAACCTCTCTGATATTTTTTAACAATGTAATTAGCATAAGCCCAAATGCCAGTTGGTGTTCAGCACTCTGCAAGTGGTGGGTCATTGACAACTCAGGACTTGTTCTGAGAACAAAACCAAATTTATATTTTAAGTGTATTACAGTGAATAATAAGCGCCTGCCATATGGAAGCGCTACCATTAGGAATGAGCTGTGATGTATAAAAAGTGCTAGATGATGCTCTAAACATTTGGTAGTCACCTGAAGAATGTTTTGTAGAACTATTGCACTGTATGAGAGCCCATTTTAAAATCAAAGTTAAACTTAGATGTGTTCAGCAGAAGAGTTAATTTAATACAATCCTTGATTTTACCAAATCAGAAATGTTTATGTGGAGTTATTCTCCTTCTTTTTATTTAATCCCAGACACATGTTTTTGTGGCAGAACAAGGCAGGCTAAAATTAAGCTGAACTCCATGCAGTGGAAGATACTTTCAGGATTCATTCTTTGGTACCACCATGAGTACAATTACGGTACCACTAGATCTCACCTCCCGGTGCTTTTGAAAATGAAGGTGGAGGAGAAATTCAATAGTGTGCTATTTTGTCTTGCTAGTAGGACATGTTACGTTTTTGCCTATTTTGGGTCCAAGTACAGTTTGGAGAGAAGAGCCTGTTCTCAAGTTACTCCTATAACCAGAAAGTGGCAAGTCAAACAATGGTGAATGTGGGAGGAGGCTTTTGTGAAGTTGCTTCTCAGGTACTCAGAGTGATACTACATTTCCATTGAGGAAAGTAATTATTCCCAGTGCCAGGAAGATCAGGCACAGATTTTAACTTGAGAAGGTATTTCTTGGAGCTAAGATGCCTTTCAATACTACTCCTGGGTTCGAGTAACTCCTACAGCCTTTATTCCTACACCCAGTCTAGTTCTTAGTCAGACAAGACTACGCTGTGCCATATACAGGTACAGCACCTTCAGTTTAACCTTTTCTTAAATGCCAGATCACTCCTGTAGATACAATAACATATCAAACACAACTAATATTCCTACTATTCGTGCAGCTTGCCTGTTCTCTGAATAATGCATTTAACAGTTTCGCTTATCAAAACATCCACAATCTGTTCAATCTGATTAGTGTTACCTACATCTTTACTCCTCTCTGATGTTTGTTCCTCCCTGCATGCTGTTTCAATCTCAGATGAAAAGTCCTTGGGGGAGGACATATTCTGAATATGGCAGTGTTTGGATCCTTGGTCCTATTGCAGGTTAGACAGGAATAGAAGAATCTTTGGTTAATTACGGTAATTCTGTAAAATCAAATGAAAGTTACTGATGGAGGCTGGAAATGGTCTTCATTCTGATTAGCTGTTTTTTAAATCTCTGGAGAAAACAGCCCTATTAACTGGAAATTGCTTATAAAAATTTATCTGGGTACGACTGCATCTTTATCCCAAGTGGCTTGCCAGGGAAATGAAAAAGCTGTCTCTGCAAAATGAGAAGTGCACCACAGTTGTTGGTCCAGAGTAATCCTGAGAAGGAACAGCAGCATGTGACAGGTCTCTAGTGACACTGAATGACACGTCACATTGCATCCTTACTGCCAAACGATAGAGACATTTCTGATACTGCTCAGTATGCATTGATCAGACTTTGCCAAACTTACAGTCTGTGATTGTGGCATCAGTTACAAGTGGTATTAAAGAATTGGAAGCATACGAAATTATTAGATTTCTCACTCTAGAAAAATCCTTTTTTTTTCA
>KL269011.1:484-28755 GCA_000699545.1 Podiceps cristatus | reverse complement strand
GCTCTTCTCATTGTACCATGTTCACAGGGAGCAACACCCTTGCGGCAAACCTCGCTCTCAGCAATCCAAAGCTTTGGTTTCGCTCTGGTTTATATCCCCAAAAGCTATTTAATAGTTTGCACATTCCGTCCCATAAAGTTTACCCTTTCAGTAATTTACTGCTCGGCTGGAGCATGGGCTTTCAAAGAGCCAGAGCTGAACTCGTCACCGCGCAGAGCAGCAGGCGGGAGCATGCACCGACCCCCTTACCTGCGTGGCACGTGCACGCACGGCGGGTGCCACCGGCTGCGTGGACAACAGCATCGCTTCTCCTTGAGACCGGGACATTAGGACCTAATCCCCATTCAAGGAACGTCATCTCAGATGGGACCGGGAAGACCACGGTCAAGCCCTGGGTTGGACTCCCCAGCGTCCACCCGTGCTACGACCTCCTGCCGTACGTGCTATGCAGCAGGGCAGGCGATCATCTGCCTTTCCAAAGCCGTCTCCGTTTCACACAAATCACAGATTATGTGTCAAAATTGTGCTGCAGGGAGGTTGCCTGGTTGCTCAGCAACTGCATTTGTACTGAACAGAGCTTGGGGTGATGGGCAGCTGCCTGCAAAGGCCTGACAGAAAGGGAAGGAGGTCAAGATTTGGAGAAAGCTCTTTAGATGGAAGAGCAAGCACTGCTTACTGAGACTAGGCATTATTTTAGTTAATAAATATCAGCAAAGTGTTGCAGGAGGAGGAAAATACACCAAAGTTTGCCAGCAGCAAGGCTTTGGGTGGAAAAGTGTCATTTTGGGTTCCCTATTCTTCATTGCTCCAATTAGTTGTGCAAGGGAGGGGAATAAACAGCCTGGGACATACCTGGACGGCTGCGGCAGCACCCGTGGCACGGTCCGTGCTTCCCCCCGAGAGCTGCTGACGCTGCGAGCAGGTCCTCTGCTTCACCCTACAGGTAAGAGTGGCATGTTCAAAGAGAAAAAAAAAAAAAAAACAAACAAAAAACAACCACTTTTGCAGATTCAGGAATTCAGCTTTATATTGCATGTTAAATAAATAAAAAGGCCTTTGAGTACAGGAAGATCCTGCCTGGAATTTGCTGTTGTTCCGCTTTCCCCTTGCAAGCCTTGCTGCTGGTGGCCCCTGTAAATCCACGTCTCCTGCTCGCCCGGTTTACCCCTCCAGGTTACCACTCTGGAAGTGGCAATTAGGCTCATCCTGGCATCACTTCCCAGTCTACAGAATGTTCCCTTAATTATTAATCACAATGTTTACAACCCATCACTCCAGATTCCCTTTAAAGCTGTTGCTGAGCTTTGAGCCGCTGCCTGATCCTCCTGCCACCTCCACCTGCAGAGCAGTTCCCGCTGCCCAACGCCAGCAGGAACATGCCCTGAGCACCCATCAGATCGCAGCTAAATTCTTGTCTTTCCCACCTGTTCTCAGCTTTCCAACCCATCCCCGGTCATTTTACGGTTGCTATCTCTTGCTTTTAAATACACATTATGTGCAGTGACTGCTGCTATTCGCTACGTAGTGATGGATGTGCAAAAAACATGAAGGAAGCGCTCCCGATACCGTGGGATTTTTACTCTTAAAATGCACTTTTTGAAGTCATAATATTTCAAAGCACATTTATAATATGTTTGCAATATGGGTAAAAAGATTACTTTAGTCTCCTGGAAAATGTAATTTTCCAGTAATTGGTGTTCTCCTACCGTATCTCATACACATGCACTAAACCCTCTCCTCCAGCCCTGCACACATTTTTATCCTATGTTATACTAAAGCAGGCTGCTGAACTTCCCCGGTAGCTCTGATTTTTAAAATCCCAGTAACTCCTTGTAAAATCAGATTTCCACAAGGGCAGAGAGTTTCTAATTATCCGTTACATGCTCTGAGATTCAGTTCTACGCCCGCAGCACAATATTCAGCTTTTCTACCATTTGCAAAACTGCCAGCTCCCCACTCCTCCGTGGCAGCGGGTTTTCTGAAAACAAGCTAATATTTTCCTAAAAGCTCCCACCTTTGGGATAACAATGGTTTTGGCGGTATTACGTACATACTCTTGAAAGCGAATTGATTTGTATTGTAATCGCTATACATCTGTTATCTGCCAGGGTGGAAATTCAGAGTATTATTGCACGACCTGATGAGACTTTGCTTGTACTTGCAGCGTGGGCACTAGCGACTAACGCATCTCTGCCCTCTCCGCACTGAGGAAGAGACCTCTCTACCGTTCCTTGGGCGAACAGATGAGGTTTTGGTGGGGCTTGTGCGATTCCCTGTTCAAACTTGAGTCCTGCTGGGGCTTTTTTTTTTCTCCCAGTCCTACCTGCTCCAAGTCTGCAGCAGGCAATGGCAAGTATCTGCTGAAAATTTAATCAGTTCATCAAAACCTTTTGGGTATTTATTAGTAATTAATTCAACATGAGCCAACGTAACTCAACGCAGTCATGTTTCATGAAATAATAAAATACAGAGATGGGAAAAATCTATGAGTATACCTATATCTTCCTGCTGTCTGTGCAGGACATACACAGGGTATATTTTTCTCCACTGCACATTTAACAACCATTTTCCAGTACAATGGCTGATTATTATTCTTTCTATGGTACTTTTGACATAAATGGGCAGTTTAATTTCTCTCGCATAAACAATTCTCAGACCTTCTGTATTGTAACATCCGTGTTTTCCCCAGTAATAAAAACTTTGACATTAAGCTGAGTTAATTCTTCTCTCAGCACGGAGCCGGCACCTGGCAGTCAGTACGGCAACACGTTAACATGCTCTGGCAAGAAACTTGAGGATGAAAGGAAAAAAAAAAAAAAAAAAAAAGGGAAAAAAGACAGCCAAGGAAATTAGAAGGTTCTGCATCCTATCATGATGGAAAATCATATCAAAAAATATTCCCAAACTCACTGGTGCATCTTCACCCATAGATGAGCTGCCCATCCACCTCGATACTTTAATTTCATACACCACCAGTTTCTAAGTGAACAAATACAAGGATGTTCTGGAGCCCAAACATCCAAGCATATTTTCTTCTACTCACTTCACCCCATCACTCTAATATACTGCCGTGCTAAGAGCTAGGGCTGAAAGAGTTTTCTTTTGTTTAAAAGAAACTTGAACTCATCCCTGCTCCCCGCTGCCGCTGCCCCTCCTGGGGTGCCGGGAAGCCAGCGGAGGTGGAGGAATCCCATCCTTACAGATCACCCCGCTATTGCTCCAAAGCAAAGTCTTCAAAGGCAATTATCTTCTGCTTTAACCTCCAACGACCTCAGTTCAAAGGTCAGTGCCAAATAAATGAGATTTCTACTCAATTGTCTAATCACCATTAATCTTGTTAGAGTGATCCTCCGCTCCATCTGTTCTCCGGCATCTCTTACTTGCACTTTTACCATTCCTTCCGTCTTTCTTCTTTCTTTTAATTTCCCAGGACTTCTCCAAGCACATTTACATTATCTTTTCCTTTTGTTATATTTGGAATTCTCAACAAATTTTTTTTATTATTATTAAAAAAAAACCCCCTACATTTCAAATGCTTCCAATTTCTGAATCTCTCTTATTTAAGGTCCAACAAAATTGTATTTAAAATGCTATTTTTTTTTCAAGTTGACTTCTCATTTATCCTAAATCTCTACTAAATTTGCAAGAGCTACCTTTTTCTGTATCTTTTGAATTTTTGAATCATTTTGAATTTTCTGTATCTTTTGAAATTTTGAATCATTCTTTAGGCTCTAACCCAACTGAGCCTAGATACGGAAACTTTTCCACCCTTTCCTCTCTGTCACATCTCCCTAACATTACATTTTACTCTTGTTTTGGCCACTGTTTTGATCTTAGATATACGGAGCATCTCTATTCATGCTCTTTTGTTTTGGTTTTTTTTTACCTCTCCTGATTTTATGCTGGCATAGGGGTTTATGAACTTCTCCTTAACAAAAATAAGAAACTGTTCTCAAAAAAAAAAAGGGGGGGGGGGATGATTAGAATTATGCTGTGCATACTCTTTCAGTTTCAATAGTGTCGATTCAATCTATTGTCTACTGGGATTTTCTGAACTGCAGGAGAAAGATGCTTAAAAGGTAAAAAAAAAGAAACCTTTAAAGCAGTCTGTAGAACAGAAGTGGAAGTTTGGAATCCTCAGATATGTCATTTTTGTGTCAAATCATAAAAATCCCAGGCATTATCCATCTGACAGTATACATGCATATGTTTCTATAGTTAGCAGCTAGGAGATAAGCTTAATAGCTAGCTTGCATTTGCCATCAATAGGTCACGTGGCAGGCGTACGCATGGGACGATGCTCTGCTTCTACACCGTGAACTTCTGCTCCCTACTCATTTGGTTTAAAAAAAAAAAAACCACAATCATAACTCAGATCTTAACTCATTTCTTTGACGGCTACCCTGAAATGTTGGAATTAAAGGTATTTGGGGTTTCCTGCTGGCAGCTTTAGGGTTATTCTGTAGGAGAGAGGTGGGAGAAACAATCTTAGTTACCCTGAAACGATGTATAAAATATTAACAACTAGCAATATCCTTCTATCACAAAGACACTGGTACCCGGTTCCTTATTATTTCATTCAGTTCAAAGGATTTCTGGTGAGACCAAAATTGAAATCCCTGCAATGCCTTTTCCCCCTGCCCGTTTTTCGTGCGGGCAGGAGCCTTGGTCCCAGCGTGTGAGCCTCTCCCCTCCGGATCAGACCTTCCCAAGCGGCTCTTCCACTACCTGCTCCATCACTTGCTCTGAAGACTCCATTAGATAGGGCCAGTAATACAGCATTATCCTAGAGATATTTTCCTTCCCATCCTTTCCTTTCCCTCTTTTTTTCTTGCTTGAATACTTATTTTCCTCAAATTTTTAAAGATATGTTACTTGTATCTTTCTAGTCCCGTTACATAATGATTTTTTGGGGAAAAAAGAAATATTAGCGAAGGCTCAAGGGCGCATTCCTGAGACACGCTGATCTAGCAGGCGTAGGCTGTCTGCCCTCTGTCATTTCTCACCCGGGCCGTTTCCGTGCCATGCAGCCATTAGCTGTGCCACGGAGCCGGGCAGGCTGGGGCGGTGGTCGGCTCCATGGCGTACTGCGAAGATGAGAAGGGCTTGCTGCTCAAAGCTCTCGTCTTGCAAGGAGCTGAGCAGGAGCTGTGGGACTGGAGTACTGGGGAGGGGAGCTCAGAGATGAGGGGTCTGAGTACTTCTCAGCAGCAGGGAGAAGGCATGATCTGTATGTTAACAGAAACCTGAAGAGCACCAAAACCCTGCCTTTTGGCTTTGTGCAAGCGGAATCACAACCCATTAAAATCCCTGGGAGACACCGAGGATGCCGCGTACAACAGCCCCCACCTGCACGCACGTCAGAGCCTACAGGTGCAGGGGTGAGAGACCGCTCTGCTTTCCACCCTTCGTCCTCCACCCTTCTTTCCCATCCCCAATCCTTGTTAAAGAGAGAAGAAAAGCTGCTAATATCCATGTTATCAAAATAGCATTGCATCCTCCGGAAATACTGCTCTGCACTACCAGATGTGCTGGCTGGCTCATTGCTCTCATTAGGAAGAACACATCGTTAATGCCCCCAGAGCTCCGCAGAGCTGGCAGGGACAGGATTTCACCCGCAATGCTTCTTGTGTTGAACTCAAGCCATTCTGCACTGACATATACTACCTTGCAATACAAATTCCTTTTCATTAACTAAGAAGTGCAAGAAAGGCTTAATTAGGATATCAAATTTCAGGAAAAGGCAGTAAAAGCCATTCAGCGCTGAGGTTTGGATCTCTGTATACCCAAACGCTGACGGCACAAAGCCAACGTGCCAGGCGTCACGCGCCATGCACGGCAGACATGACAGGTTGCAACTGTCACATCCTTTACAAGCTGAAACGCAATTACAGAGGGGTCTTTGGGTGATCAGCTGCAGGCCAGAAGCTGCCTTCCCTGAGGAACTGTAAGACAGTTGAACAAAATAAAGCACCAAGGTTATAAAAAGAGGTGTGAAGTGCTGGCTGACGGCTCCTCCCTGACGTTGGAGGACCAGAGTGACCCGGGAGGTCAAAAAAGTGTGGGAATCGGAGTGCGCAGGAAGCCCAGTGGCACGTCCTGCAGCACTGTGGGACCTGTTTTGAGACCTGCCACGTGACCTGACGTGAAACCGGCAGTAGGAAGCCTCAAGATTGTTGTTCCAAAGCGTGAAGGCCCAGAGACAGCTGGAGGCTGAGAGAGAGAGGGAGGCACACAAAGTTTAGTAGGCCCAGAGAATTTAAGGAGGCCAAAAAAGTTTGGCAGATGCATGGAGAGGGAGAAGACCAAGGCGAGTCGGAGGTCCAAAGAGTAGGGGTGGCCAAAAACGCGTGAGAGGCTGAGATTCGAGTTGGAGGCTGAAAAATCACAGGAAGCAGAAAGACTGGAGAACAAAAGTAGAGGCCCAAGGAGACCTTCCATGGGATGCAATGCAGCACCCACTGAGGGACCAGACTCAGCACTTGCTGTGCTACCAGACGTGACACAAGTGGTAGGAGGCCCAGAGAGTGTTGTCCCAAGGGGTGGTGGCCCAGAAACTGTTAGACCAGGAGAGTGACAGAGGCCGAGAGACGGTTGGGAGGCCAAGAGAGAAGGGAAGGCATAGAGAGTTTGGAAGATCCAGAGATTTTCGGAGATCAAAATATTTTGGCAGCACAAGGACAAGGGGAGGCAAAAAGAAAAGCCAAGTCCAGGAGAGAATGAGGAATACATAGACAAAATTGGAGGGGGAAACACTATCAAAGGAATAGACACCTGGTACATGAAAAAGTCTGAGAGGCTCAGGCAAAGGCGTGGGAGGCCAAAAAGCTGTAGGAGTCCCAAGAAGATGTGGGAAGTCCAAAAAACAAGGTAGAGGCCAAAAAGGTGTGTGAGGCCCAGTAAAATGCAGAGGATGAAAAGGAGTGGGAGGCTCACACAAAGGTAGAGATATGGTGGACCAGAGAGGGTGAGAGACACACAGAATGTGCAAGGCCAAGACATGGGAGTCCCGCCTGGGCCGACCATTCAAAACTTAACCAGTTTCTCTTCAAAAATCTCATGTTCAAAAATCTCCTGTTTCCTTCAGGGAGGAACAGCAGGGCCTCAAACCCTCACCCTGCCCACAGGTCCCCTCCTGCTCTCTCCCCAGAGATCATCAAAGCTCACAAGTGTTCTTCTATCCCAGAGCACATCCACAGCCAAACCTCACCCATCTGCTCAGCTTCATGATGAGAACATCATGGATTTAATTGAACAAGCAGGGTTGTAGATAGGAAATAATCTTAGTTCAGCTGTCTTGGTTGGCTCTTTGGAAACCAAACCATAGCTGAAGTGGCACAGGTTACAATCTTGGTCTTTTACAACTTCTTATTATGTGCGAGAGCTGGAAGCCAGCAGCGATGAAGAACAGAAGAGACAGCAAGGCAGAAGATAAATGTCATGGGAGAAGGACCTCCATTGCACAGCCGAGATGGTTGTACGACACAACCACTGGGAGAGCCGGGGAGAGGCTGCCCTGGGCTGCAGGCTTGCCCAGCGGGGAACGGCCGCCCCTCGGGAAGGCGTGTGCCCAACGGGTCCTTGTTGTGATGGTTGGAGGGAAGAGCTTGCCCTCAGCAGAAAGGCTTCCACGCAACTTTTCTGTCTCCTGCAAATCTTGTATTTAACAAAATCTCATCAAAGGTACCTCCGCTTTTCTTGTGAAGTTCCTTTTGGCAAGAAAACCAAGGAAAATCTATTTGCAAGGCTGTGCGGGAGCCTTGTGCACTTAGAGCTGGAAGCACACCAGAGCTCTTAGATGGCAGAAAGTAAGAACAACCGGGGTCGGTGAGAAAAGCCAGGCTGGCCCACCTGGGTACAGTTAGGCACGCCTTGGACCAAGCCATACGGGAAAACAGTTTGATGTGATTAAGCTTTTTCTCTCTTTTTTTTTTCTCCTCTGTTTCCAAACTGTAGGTCAGAGCATACCCAGGATTTTACTTTCTTGCTCCCAAGAGCACTTAAACATCATATTTTGAAGAGTTTTCTGCTTTACCCTTTTTGTTCAGGGGCCTCATAAAGGGAACAAGGTGCGGCATTAGGGTAAGACCTTTCCTGCAACAGGGACAAAGGCCTGGGTTTGTGCTTTTTCACTCTTCTCTCTTGCTTTTAAAGTGCATTCCATTAATGTTTACAACTATTTAGAGAAAAATACTCCATTTGCCCTAAGAGCTGGTTATGGGCTTGTAACGATGAAATAAAAAGCAGAATGATTTCATCCTGGCTATTGGTGATGGGCTCAGCCAGGCAGTAAAAAGGTCCCTGCGGTTCACGTGGGTTGTGCTGAGCTGCAAGCCTACAACGTGTCTGCTGCAGGAGTGGAGGAAATGGTTAAGGCGACCCCAGAAGAGAAAAAGACCATTTAAATAAGGGATAGATGCGGAAGCTTTTGGAGGAGGGGGAGATGAGACTCCCTCCTCCAGACCCTGGCTCGGGTCAAGGTTAGAAACTGAGATGGGCAATCACATCTTTCATCGGATTATAAATTGCTGAGTTCCCTGACAAATGGGGAAAGCCGCATGGCCTGATTACTGTTTGGGGGAAAACCAACAACAACAACAAAAAAGTAAGATGAATGCAGGCATCAATGCTTTGGAAGGAATTAGAAGATCGGTGGATGAGTATTACGAAATCTGAAGTGAATACTTTGCCCATTAGAACAATACATCTGTGTCACAACTGAGCTGGAACACAAGTTCTTGGGACACATCGCCACAGAAACCTTCAATGACAGCCAAGCAGAGGGATCAGCCTGCTGTGGAAAGCTGCAGAGCACAAAGCGGTCTGCAAAGACGCTGTGTCCCGACCTCTCATCGCGATGGCTCCCGTGGGCTACACACCGCCCTACACGCACCTGCTGCGGTTTCGGCCCTCGAAGGAGCGGCTGTCCCTTCTCCCCAAGGCTCCCTCACGGACAACACGTGCGTTATTACCCATAAAGGCCACAGCCTGACAGCCCCCCTCACTCTCTGTGGTTTCTCACAGCATGCAAAGCCGTTGGCACCCCGGGGCACATGCATCCCCCCCGAGCACAAACGCAGGGACCCCCTGTGTAACCAGAGTGATCAATGTGTTCTAACTTTTTGTAACCAAGGGAATGGAATCAGCTAACCAGGGCAATGAACCGCTGCTGCGCTCCTCGTACAGCCCAGTCCAACTGGGCCATAGCTCTACTGATTTAATCTACTGATGAATTAGGTCGTTCTGGACAGGTGGAACACATCGCATAAGACTGGTAATACTGCGTGTGCCCGCAAGGACAACAAAGTATGACCACTGAAGAGCACCGGAGGACCCCATGAGACCACCGACTCAAACCAGTGGGCAAGTGCGAGAAGGCGGGAAGCATGTACATGAGTTCCAAGAACTCCTTAGCATAAGACTGCCTTTTCCAGGAGAATGCATGAATAGGTATAATTATAGTAAATAAATACTGTGTTTGTTGTCACTACGGTACGCACGCTGGGTGGGCTGGGTTGACCGATCCCCGTGCATCCACGTCCAGCCAGCGCCGCAACAAACAATGCAGCCTTTTAACACTGCACTGGTGTTACGAGGTTTCTCCCGTTTTTTGGTGACACCTGGACCATCCATCACCCCTTTCCGCCCCTGCATCCTGGCTCAGCTTGTGCTGCCCAGGCAGTGCTGAGGCGAGGAGGGAGCCTTGCCCCAAACCTCCTGCCAGGCCTTGGGCTTCGAGAGCTGACCCCAGCGGTGTGCCAGCTGGGCCCAGTGCTCACCTCCAGCCCCACACATCCCTGTCCCCTCCAAGCCCTCGGGACAGGGCAGTCCAAAGGCAGGTTCCCTGGATCCAAAACCGCTCAAAAAAACCCAAACAAACAAACAAACAAAACCCCAAAACCAAAAAGTTTCACCCCAACCTTTCTTGAAAAGAGTGAGATGAACATTTGGAGATGATGAAGCATCTACTACCCTGTTTGAAATGAATGACCCTTGCACAGCCTGCAACGGTGGACTTTAAAAGAACATCAGCTTCTCAGAAAGCCAGTCCATTCAAAAGAAAGGCCTTTTTGAAGGCCACAATGGCAGCTGAATGGCTCTTAGATTGGCTCATCAACTGGTTTAAAAGTCAATACCGATAAGGCCCCAATCCAGCAAAGCACTTAAGCAAAGTACTTGGGGTTAAGCACCTGTTTTGTCAGGGCTGGGCGAGTGTTCCAGCCTCAACGCAGCCTCTTAACATGGAAATGGTATTTTTCTCTTATCCTAAACTGAGCACTAATAACTTTTTCCCATGCCCGACTCGGCAAGCCATAGCAATGAAGAGCTGAAAGCACTGAATTTTGATTTTTCTTTTTTTTTCCTGTAGATTCAGCCCTTCCTCCACGATGCCCCATGGCAAACCTGAGCCAGTTTGAGGGATTACAGGACAGATTCCCCTCATCTGCCTTCAAAAGGCAGCTTTGGGACCATTTCAGGCAGGGATTTCAGCTCCTTGCTGTCACACCTCTGTAGGGGGAAAAAACAAATGAAAAATAAAATTAACAGAATTGATCGGTTTCGCCATGGGCCAGGTGGCCTCAGCTCTCAGCCCCACATGTTCAAGACCTGGATATCAGACTTAAACCTACCCCAATCTGAACCAGGGGGACCATCTCTTGGCGTGTTGCTAAGGAGGGCCAAGAAATACCTTCTCAGCAAAATGTCAAGCTTCACCCTCTCTCCAATAGTACCTGCATGCAAAGAAATTACATCAGAAATTACTTCCCTCAATCTCAGTAAAAGCACATTAGGAAAAACTTCCATTTCTAGGAAAAAGACTTGACAGCTGTGTTGAAATTACCTCTGGTAATTTTAACTGAGTGGAAGCTTTTATATTCGATTGCACCAAAAATGTAAAGCGTGTCACTTATTAAGCTTTTATGTCTGACATTCAGTCTGGTACCTGATGACATCTTTCCAGCAATCTGGAGATCATGCAGCTAATGTACTTGGAAATGGTAGAATTAGGTATGGTGGAAAGTCATTAAATTGGAAATTAAGTGAGCACTCTTGGTTCTTGAAGGTAATCTTAAAAAAAAAATAAAGGTTCTTCCGCAGAAGTTGGAAAACATCTCCCATATTAGCTGTCTGGGCTTTCTTATTCTTTCTTTAATAGTGACAATTAGTTGACTTGAGCATCACACCGGCTTCGCTGTGAACCTGCAGGCTCCCACAAAAATGAAGCAGCAAGTCCTCCTCGCCATCGGCACCAGCCAGGGCCCCTGTCTTAGTCCAAGGGTTTTTAGCCCGATTTCAAATGTTAAAAAAAGAAATGCCAAGCAAGTGGTCTGACACTCTGGCAAACCGAGCTATTTTCTGCCCAAGGTTTTTTAGCAAGAAACGTCTGACGGTACATCATAAGGCTGCCTTTAAGGGGCAATTGCAGGGACACACAAGATCTCTTAGACTAGGCTATTAAAATCCACATAAAAATAAATATACAAAAATAGCTGAAGGAAAAATGCCTGTAAAGTGTTTAGGACAAATTAAACTGCCTTGAAATGCTTAAAACAGTGTTGCCATGGTTTCGTACACCAGCAGGATGCTACGCCATCCATACTCTGGGATTCTTCCCCGGGATCCGGGAATCCCAGGCCCATAGTGGGCGATGAGCGTAACGCGGTGGGGCCGCTCCTCGCTCCTCAAACACATTCAGGCTTATTTCTGCAGGAGCCTGACGGGTGACCGTACGGTGCTATAGGTGTAGGTGCCACAAGCTAAAACCCCTCAGACACCTCCACTCACCGTCAGCCATGCTCTGGCATTAGCCGGTGACTTGCAGAGCTCTTTGGAAAATCTTGGTTCCCACCTTACGGCTGAGACGAGGCTGCGCTTGCCCGAGCATCCGCATCCGGCACTTCATTAATGGGGTAACGATCTCTGGGTGAACGTTCATGGTCTTTGTGAGAGTATAAAATGATGCAGCGCTGCCAAGTACCTGGCTGCGGTTAACAGCTTCAACTCTAAAGGTAGGCACCGCAGAGGAAAATCTAAATGCGTTATTAAAGAAAAAAACAACAAAAACCTCTCACAATAAAGAACAATAAAACCAAAACGGCTGCAATATAAACACACCCTTTCGTGCCTCTCTGCTGTAGCACATGCCGCAGAACATACGGCGCGTAAGATCACCCACAGACCGGCGTTTCCTGCACGGGCCACGGTAACTGGAGACGGGGAATTGCAAGACGTGCTTCCCTTTACTGCCGCTGCCAGGGACGCCTCCGGCGTTCCAGGGGGCTCTCACCCCACGAGGAGGGCTCTTGCAAACCTCCACCGCTCCCATTAGCGGCACAGGCAATCGAAACCGCTACGTCCCGGCAAATGGGGGGAAAACAGGCAAGTTGCTTGTACCTGCGCATAACCACGGGACCCGCTGGAAGCCCCGCTCTGCTGAGGGACGCGAGGCCAGCGGCACGCTCCCGTCCCGTCCCGGCTGCAGCTGAAGGGGATATAGCGTCTCCCCAGCCCGAGACATCGCTCCAACCTCGAACGGACTTTGACCTTTTGAAACGATTCAGCCCGTCTGGGTAAAGTGCAGCTGACGGGATAAAGGCAGCCTCATAAAACCGGCTTTGACTTGTTTAATGAGCTGCATATTGTTAAAGATGAAAGAAAGGCGCTAACAAACCTGGGAAGTGCTATTACTGTTGTTTTCTAGCGCTTTTTGATGGGAAAAAAAAAAAAAAAAAAGACGACACATTTCTTGGCTTTATCATAGAATCATAGAATGTTTTGGGTTGGAAGGGACCACTAGCCGTCATCTAGTCCAACCCCCAAAGGGTTTACATGAGGTCACTATCACCAGGCTCTGTAAAGCTGCGTACGGGGATCCTGAAGCCCTGGGATATGATGTCATATCCCGGGAACGATACCCAGAGGACATAGTGTCCCAGGGCTATATATCCACCCTCCTGCCTCTCACCCGCAAAGCCCTATATAGGAGAAAATATCTCTGTCCCCAGCAGAGAAGGGACCAAGAGTGAGAGCCTATGGGTTACGTCATTAGCTGCCATCTAATTAATCGATAGCTTTAAAAGGGACATTATAGAGCTGAGACAGGCCACCCCGATTTCCCCACTACTGCTACAGACCCTACGACGCAATTCAAACATAAATACCCAGACAGACGTACAACCTCCACCGATGGCAAGTCCCCTGCATAACCTCATCACCTCCATTCACAGGGCGAGCAACGGCTGAAATCGGATTTAAAAAAGGGCCCCGTACCAGAGTGGTGATGCTCTGGGACTTTTTTTTTTTTTTATATTGAATCTCTCTGTTTTCTTTCTTGGAGATAATTCTTATTTTCAGGCAAAGAAGAGCACAAGCATGGTTTGTCACACAAAATAAACTGTCATGCTCTGTGATTTGGCTACAAAATTCAGGGTTTGGGATAGCACATACAGCATACTGTATAAAACCACTTTTTCATAAGGGACCGCGTCAGACACGGCAATTCCTTTCCCCAAATAAAAACAAGTCTTGTTTGCTAAGTCAGTTTTACTTCTTTGGCTAGGGAGGTGTTTTCAAAGTTCTTCATTTCTTTTCAATTTGTAGAATTTTCACAGAGTATTTTCCAGCTCCATGAACCGCCCAAACACACGCTGCAAAAGCACAGAGCTGCCTACAGACAGAGGATCAGGAAGAGTCTGAATTTAAACATGCAAATTCAGCACCTGGTAATCTGTCCCCAAGTGTCCCCGCTCGCGCTCAGCCAGCTTAACGCCAGCACCGCGCAGTGTTCTGGCTCTCACGACGTTATCGTGAGCCACAATTTATCCTCTACGCTTTTTCTTAAGGCACCAACTTCGATTCCTGCAAATACGTGAGATTCTCAGCAGTCGTTATTGTTATGATTTTCGATTATTTTTATTTTCAGGCTTTTTAATCTGCTTTTCGGTTGAAGGGCTGGAAATACGCCCCTTCGGAAGGCAGAGAGCTCGACATGGAGGGCTTTGGGAATGTAAACATGGCATGGGGTCTCGTGTCCCACGCTTCCCGAATGCTCGCGGCTGACAGAGGGTTAATATTTCACTGGCCTGAGCTTAGTGTGTTATTGTCAATTTTTATTCTGCTATTGAACGCATAGCCTCAGGCAAGCATTTGCCCTCTTTGCCTCAATTTTTCAATCCATAAAATAACAAAGAAATTACAATACTTAGTTATAAAAACACATGACATTTATACTCATTTTACATAATGCTTACTTTTAAAAAAATGGATGCATCACCTCAAATTTCAGGTTAACGTGCTGGACTACCATGGAAAATATCTCCAGAGGCAAATCGAAATAACATAAAGTTCATGGCAGGTGGGACCAAATCTTCACAGCATGAGGCTGTAGCAAATCTCCTGCATCTGAGCAAAACCAAATCATATTATACCGGGAGCCCAAATGAGCCGAAGAACGTTATCACTTCATCTATTCAGAATTTCCTAAGCCTAAGGTGCCACAAACACGTTTATATGAATGATTTTAGACTAGATAGATGTCTTAATATTTAAGATGTCAGATGGAGTAATATGTAAGTAATTATGTTTTGCCTTTCATTCAGTCTTTGTCAGGGGTACAGACTGATGGCCCTGGAGATTGAAGGCTTCTGTCTAGATAGCGAAAATACTCATTTTTAACACAAGGAGCACCAGCTTTCCCTGCCGTGCCTTCCCAAAGGGGCCAGAAGCGGGACTGCTCTATCCAGCTGTGGCTGAACCCTGTCCAGAAGAAAAGAGCCCTCCCTTTGGCAGCCTATGGGAATAGGTTCATATATGGAGCACGTACAACTGGTTTCCGGAGCAGCGTGAACTGGTGCTGGTGGAGAGCAGAGCCTGGGCACGTGCCTTATGAGTGCGGCCCACGCCAAGAGCAGTCGATGTTAAAACTGCCATCCCCGAGTGCCTTTGCAGATCTGCCACGAGCGGGCAGCTGGGCTCCCATCTGCACCCAACCTGGGACGCGCAGGGCAGAAACACTCAGCCTCTCCCGAACCTCTCCCAGGCAGCAGATCTGCTTGAGGCGAGGGGGTTGGCTCCTCCAGCATGAAGGCAGCGGGAAGGTGCTGATAAATGGACCGAGAAACAGAGGTACCACAGACCATTTTGAGAGAAGTCTCCCAGGGGAGCGAGGGAGGTACTGGTGAAGGTGCCAAGCCGATCCACATCCGACAAAAATGAAAGCACGAGAGTTCTGCTTGCCTGAACGTGGCCAAGCCCCGCGTATCCACAGAAGACACCTCGCTCTGGGGAAGCCAGCTGCATCCCCGGCCATCTGCACGCACCTGGGAGATGCGCCCCATCATTGCACAGCCTGGCCTGGCACAGCAAGCCGCTGGCCCGTGAGACGGGAAGACCTTTTCCAAATAAATCTACTGTTTTTCCCTGTGTTTGACACAGCCCTGCCTGGCCTCGTGCGCTGCCCCGGGTGCCACCGAAACCCACGCATCCCGAGACAGGGGATGAAGTCCCAGCTGCTTTCGAGGCGATGGGAAGCTCGGGCTGACCTCTGCAGCAGGCTACAGTCAGGAAGGAGGGACTTTTGCTCCTCGTCTCCTGCCGATACCACACTCCAGCCGCCCCTGTATTTATTGCTTATTCATAGAACAGCACGAATTCAGGTATAAATTCAGGGCAGAGCACAATTCATCAACTTGTCGTTAGGAATGTTACGTATGGACACGCAAACCAGGCTTACACAGCCCAATAGCAGGACCGCTAATATCTACTCACTAATGCAGCCGTTAAGATGAATGAACAGAACAATTTTATCTGTTCACATTCAGCTGTTGACAGCCTTGTACAGCTGCGAAGAATCTGCAAAGGCCACTTAGCAGCAACATTTGACAATTCTGCTTTATTTTGCCCAGCTTCCCTATTAAAGAACACTGGTTATTTGCAGAGTAATTTGTGAAAATGTGAATATGCCACATGAAGGGAACGAAAACATTTCTCAAACTCCCGTGCTCGCTCCAGAACTGCAAAAATTAAGTCATCCTGTAAAAATATATGTTTCAGTGAACTGCACGATATAAAAATGCATTTCTTCCAAAAACTCAGAAACACACTCCCCTGCACTTTTCCCCTCCCACTTTGGTTAATTTGCCCTGATTTATCCTCTCCCAACAGAGCCCATTCCATGTGTCACCGTGACCCGACGGAATTAGCGACAGCCCACAGTAAATATTTAAAAGGCAAAATTTCACAGTGTGACGAGCAGACTTTTGCAAGTCGGCATAATAACAGTAGGAGAAACAAAAACCTCTAAGAAATACCGGTAAGAATTATCAAAGAGTCGTCGGGTCCCACATGCCAGAGCTGCAGCTACAACTGCGCGCGGGCCTCGCATTTTGCTGATCTTGAGGCTCATTAGTGGAAACACAGCTGTTTTCTCCAGGAAATTCTCAGCCTCTTGATGCAACACTGACTTGGTGGGGGGAAGCTGCTTCAATTACCACCTGGAAAGAGACGGCATGTGTTTACAGGTTGCAATAGGCTCTCCCCTGGGGAAGAATATAGGGCTTGCTTAACTCTTACAGTGCTGGGACCCAGGTACTTATTTACTTCTGCTTGTATTTGCACAAAGCCTGGGAGAGGTGACGAATGCGCCTTGGGACCGACTGATACGGAAGCAGCAGCATAAATGTCAGTTGAGGTGAAGATGAGAACTCAAAGAGTTGATGGGCTCAGGCCGAGGTGCCGGGCAAGCCAAGTGCAGCTCGGCGCAAGGCCCCTGGCATGCTCTTTTTTAATGCTCTAGCTCCGTGGCATGTTCATCACGCAGTACTCATCCCTGAGCGGAAGGGAAGCTGGGGAGCACAACCACCTTGGAAAGGTCTGTATCAGATACCGGGGCAACTGCAGGCTCCAGGCACCTGAAATGCTCAGGAAACTAAATGACGCTTCACCTGTGGTTGAACACCTGGGATACTTGCCCAGGAGATGAAAAGAGATCTGCTAGACGGGCAAGGTTTTCCTTTTATAAGTACTGGAAAACCGGGGAGGATGCTAATCGAGAACGCGTTAACCAGTACACGATCCCGGCAAATACACCGGAAAGGGGAAAGGTAAGGGCAGCTTTACACCCTGACGCTAGCAAGGCTGAGCAAGGGCTCCTGCGGGAGAGGCACCGCCAGCCCTTTGGTGCCTTCCTCTGCGTTCCCAACCAGACCACAGAGCAGGCAGGTAAGCAGAGGCAAAAGGCTTACCTAAAAACAAGCAACGAGAACCCAGAACTACCTAAAACTTATCGTCTGTGCGGCTCCTCTAGAGAGTACCGCACATCACCTGTTCCAAAGGGGGATAAATCCCCCTTCAGAGGAGGCTGGCTGTCCCCAACAACTATAAAGTTACTTTCAGGAACCGAATACGGCACATCTAAGTTTTGGCAAGATAAATACAATTCTTGAGCATCCCATATTTTATTAGGTATTCAGTACGTGATTCCTATGGCAGTACTGCAAGTCTGGAGGCTCTTCAAGGTTATCCACATTAAAAAAACTGAGAACATGACACACACACACACAAAAAAAGCTAAAAATTTAACACAGCCCCCAAATCAGCAAAACTTTAAATACCTCCCGTGGCTCTGAGGCCGATGACGTTGCACACGGAGTTCACCACTGCGAATGTCGGGTACCCAAGCAGCTACAGCCCGCGAAGAGGAGGGGTGGCGTGAAGGCTGGCCTTGCTCCCGCAGCATCGCGGGAGGAAGCCGAGCCCAGCGCTGGGGCGGTGCATGTGCTTTGGGAGGAATGCAAAGTGGTGTGGGAAGAAGGAGAGGGAGCCAAGCAGCTGGCTTCGCTTAATCAGCGGCGCTCTGGGAGGCTGGGAGGATGACTCTGGGCGGTGAAGACCAGACCTCGTTAGCTGGGGAGAGGGACCGAGGGGAGGCGGGTGGTGTGGGCAGGCTGCAGCGCGGTGGGGTAACCTCGTCGGTTGGGGAGCGGCGACGGGGGGTAGCAACGAGCCAACAACTCGACAAGTACAGTTATTTTGGTTTTGACTTCAGGAGAGGTCAGGGGGAGGGCTGACAGCTGTAGTCGTACTCTTATTTTGTGGGTTTTCTTAATCCTTCCAACCGTCCAGTTCTCTGTTTCTTTCCTTTGTAGCTAATTCAGCCTCGTTTGCTCGGGGGGCTCTGCTAGCAGTGGGATCCCCGATGTAGCTGAACTCTAACAGCTCCACGTGTGGGAAAAATGCTCCAGCTGCTCCCAAGAACAGCATTTATGACCCTGTTTTTAGGGGCATTTTTGCAAGCACAGGTAAAACCGTATCTCCGTAAGACTGTGCTCCCAGCTCCTGTTCCTTTTGCATCTAAATGAGACCCCACCCCGAAGGAACATCTCTCCTCTATGTAAATAACACCGCACTTCCCTAAAGGCCTGTCTCTACCCTATGTAAATAAAATCGCAGCCCCTCCAGGCCTGTCAGTGCTAGGCATTAATGAGCCTGCAAAATCGTTTCTTCTCTCATTTGGTTTGGCAGTGCAGATGCTTGAGTCTCTCAATGTGTTATTCAGAAAGTTTGGAAAATGTAAGCATGCCTGAGAGAAATGCCAAGTCCCTTAACTCATGAGGGAAACGTTCCTATAACTCAGAGGGGGGGAAGCACTCTCAGTGGTGTTTACTGTGTGCCTTAAAATTTTCCAGTTGTTAAGAACTGGCTCTATCTGCACAAGAGCTATCTGCTGATAAACAGAAGCACCCAGACGATGGTCAAAATGGCAAGTTTCTGCAAAGTCAGTCCCCATGTGCAGGCCAGGCAGGACACGTCTATTTGCAACACCAAGGAGAAATGTTGCTTTTATTATAGTACTAGGAAATTCTTGTCAGAATCCATGCCAAAATGGAAGGGGGTTGGGGGTTTTGGTTTGGTTTTTAAAATGTGTCTTAACTGAAAGTCAAACCCCTGGATATGTACCAGCGCTGACTTCAGTGCTGGCCACACCAAGACGGGGTGGGTTATTCTTATGTGCAGGAAGGGTTAAATTCCTGAACGCAGCTGACCTGGAGCTGGTGGTGTCTCCCCTCTGAAGCCCTTGTGCCTGGTGGGATCCGGAGGAGAGCAGCAGCCCGAGAGCAGTGCAGGTAAGCTGGGATCCAAGCGCGGCTCTCCACGGCAGGTCCTCACCTCGAGGGACGGGGGTTAGCGGGGAGCATCAGCCCCGGAGCGCAGAACTGCTGGCTTTCGCCTGCTCTTCCCTCTGGTAACCCAACGCGGTGGTAACGGGGCGGTCATCCCCCACAGCTCACGGGCGCACCAAGGCGATCCAACCCTGCGTGCTGCCAGGTTGTGCTCGCCTGCTTCGGGGCTCCGCAGTAACGAAGGTTCACAAGGGATTAACTACAGCAGCGGGTGGTCGTCTTACCCATCCGTAATTTCAGCGTGAAATCAGTAAGTGCTCCATTTCCTTACCCGTTTTTATATAACCTTGACAGAATGGGATGTAAGAGCACCTCGTGAGCGACGAAAGACTGGAAGGGCCCACTCCCAACATCTGCTCCAGGCAAATGTGACCTGAGCTCCGCTCCCACCAGCTAACGGGCGGAGCAGGACCTGCTCCTGGCATCATCTTCTTCCGCCGGGTTGGGATTTCAGCTGCGAAGCATCTGGCTCCCTCTTGTGCTCCCCGTGTTTATGGCAGGAGAAGACCGATGGGACAAAGTCCGACCGGTGCGACCCGCTGGGGAAGGTGGCCCCTGCTCTTGGGTGTCCAGCCCAAGAAGTGGGTCACATTGGTAGCCATTAGTCAAGACTTGACCTGACATGGACCATCTCCGTATTCTGGCACCCTTGAGCTTGCCAGGAAATGGCAAGCCGTTCTTGGCACGTGACTAGGGAATAGGGTGTGCGGCTCGGTACGCACCGCGCACAGCTTGCTGCTCATAGCCCGGGCGGGGATGCGTTGTGGCTGTCAGATGTAGCTTCCACCTTGGAGAAAACCCACCCTTCTTGGGTGCGATTCAGTCCAAGCGCCAGCACTGCCATCTGTACATGCCGCGTTCAGCATGCGACGTCTTTCCTCCTCCCCGGTGTCAGAAATTTAAGAAGTATGAAATAATTTCACCTGTACAAAGACAACAGAACTTTGTTTTCCTGTGGGGTTTTTTTTGGGGGGGGGCGGGGTGAAGCACCGTGTGTCGCTGGTGCGGATCCATACTGCTACTATTACACAGGTGGTAGCAGTAACGAGGGGGGAAATCCACCCGAAAAATGGCTTTAATGCAATGCTCCAGCAGCAGTGGCTTTTGCCACTTCTTCCTAACGGAGTTACTTTTAGGAGATTTCTTTAAAGGTCATCAAGGGGTATCGGGAGACAAAGAAAAAGCTGGGTTAGGTGAAGCAGCAAAAGGGACTTGTTTTCCAGCAGGTGTTCTGCAACCCTCTATAGCTAGAGGAAAAAGTAAGTACAACCAGACAGGGCTCTGTCGATTCTGAATTGTGCAGTTTTGACTCAATTTTTCTGTTGTGTGGATTTTTTTTTTTTTTTTAAATCATAATAAAAATTAATCATGATTTTTTTTTTTTCTCTTAGCCAAGTGGTCTGGTTGCCTTCAGGCAGCCTGCTGCAGAAATCAGGGAAGACTCCCACTCAGTGGTAGGTAAAAATGGGAAAATAGCTACATTTGATTTCACAATTTATGTTCTTAGTTTAAAGGAAAGGGATGGAAAAGGTGCTTTCATCAGTAACTGCAGCGGATTGAAGGGCAGAAGCCCAAAGGAGAAAAAATGAGTTATTTTAATTAAATTGGATAGAAGCCACGTATCCCATAAAGACCCACTGGCCACACTAAATGCGAGGGAAGAAGTCACCGCAGAAACGCTGTGCCACGGAGAAGGAATTTCCCCGGCGTTAGCGCGGCCCCGCTCTACAGCTGCTTTTCTCTTGCACAAGATGTGCAACCAAACAGGAACGCGTGTGTTTGTTACGGGAGCCTCCCAAGAGCCGAACCAGCGCCAAGCGAGGGCCGCGGCTCCCCCAGATACACGGGCTGCTAAGTTCATCTCCTCTCTCCTGGTGGGAGTACGTCCCCGTCCGACCTCAGCAGGTTGCACATACGGCCACCGTCAGCTGGCGACTATTGTCTGTTTTCATCTGGGTTTTTATGCTTCTGAGACTCCAGTGTGGCCGGATGAAGATGTAAGCCTAGAGGTTGTCTTAAAAAAAAATGATAATTAAAAAAAAAAAATGTGTAGGAAAATTAAATAGCAAGGAACTAGCAAATAACCTATTCTTTAAGTAAGACACATGGCTCCCAACAGCAGCAAGTACTTCTTCCTTAAGAAAACATCACCCTGCCATTGCAATCCTTCAGGAGCCGTGACAGGTCTTTTGTAGGGCGTGCTTTTTGAACAAACACACAGGGAAAGTTTCAATGCAGCTCAAAGGCGGCAGAGGCAGTTTTGATGACAAGAATTAAACCTCCAGGAAGGGCTTTTTTTTCCTAATGGAACCACCTCCTTCCCCGGGAACTGAATACAGCTTTTACGTTGAGTAATTAAACGCACAGGCACAACGGGGAGGAAGGAGGCTTTGGCCTCCCTTTGCCAAGCCTGCGCTTCGTGGGGTGATGGGGAAAGGACTCCAGTAAACCATTCTTCCTCCACCCACCTCCCCCACCCCCTCCGGTCAACAAGGAGATTGCTTTTGCCTCCAAAATGGATAATATTTTCCTGCTAAGGGATGTCAAATTGTCTCTCGATTCCTCAGGCTTTCAGGCGACAGGAACGGTGTTTACCCCACTGACTGTCGTGGGGTGCTGCCAGGAACCAGGCTCAGATTCTGCTGGTATTTGTGACCTTTTTTATTATTTTCTAGGCTTTGTCAGTAGGACTTGTGCCTGAAGTCAAAATTCGGCTTTGTATTTTTACAGTGCGAACTGTTATGTGTTCCCTTCTGGCAAAGGGCAGCAAGCGTCGGCACAGCAATAAGGATAAATATTTTGTTGAGGTCCCATGAGCAAATCCTCTGTTCAGAAGTGCAAACCCGATGCTGAAAATACTGAGTCAGCAGCGATGGTTTAGATCTAGGAGTAAGATCTGATATGCTTTCCCAGATATTTTCCAATATACACAAATACTACATGCCTTTGTCAGGTGGAGTTTAATAGATACAGCAGCGCTTTGTTTGCCATAAAAATAACTGTGAGGATGAGAGCTGGCAAGGCTCTTACCAGACCTAATACCCATTTGTTTTGTTAAGTATTCATGGTAACGACAAAATCGGACTTTTTTTTTGCTAAACATCTATTGTTTTCCATGGTATCTGCATCATGAAGGAAGGAACAAACACATGCTTCACTTATGAGGTTATACTGCTGAAAGACTGTTTATATTTTTACAGCAAACATTCATCTATCCTGGTGGATCACAGCTTTTTTTTTTTTTCGGGCTACAGAAAGCAGGCTCCTCTGTGGGGTTAAATCTTCGAGTAGCTCAGTCAGTCACAGGCCGTACGTGCCACAGCCTCCCTACTACCGCTAGCAAAGACCCTGCGCTGCCCTGCCCTTGCACAGCTACAAGGAACCATGAAAGGTGGCCACGACGGGGTGTTGCTGGCCAATGCTGCTGCACATCCCACAGGAAAACACAGCCCCAGGAAGCTTGAGGCGTAATAACAGCTACCACTTACCGACCCACCCCGGACCCGGATCCCTATTTACTAGGCACGCCATAAACACGGAACGACCAACGCGCTTTTTGCCTGAAGGAATGACGGCCTCGGCGTGAGACCAGGGACGGCAGCTGGGAGAGCCGCGGGGAACAATGAGGCAACGCTGGCTGGCGGCTGAGAAACGGCCCCAGCCAAACGCGCCGAGGACGTGGTGACACGGGGCGGTCGGCGAGGGGATCAGAAGAGGAGCTCTCACAACTGAACCAGGATTCAACAATCAAATTTTATCCAATTGTGACGTTTTCAAGATTTTCAGTCTTTGAGTGAAAATCGTTCGGTAAACACAACTTGCTCGCCAGGCAGCGAGACCCAAATAACACCTGCGCCTGTAGTCAATCTTCACTCAAAAAGCAACGCCCAGCCAGCAGTAACCAGTCAGGATTCAAACTAACACCAGTGCCACTGGTTTACCAGTCTGCCCCTAAGAATTTATTGAAGTGAACAGGAAATACTAATGCTATGAATCAGAAAAAAAAATGAGACTCTTCAGAAAAGGGAAGATCGATCTGGACACTGGAAAAGAGCACTAATTTCATTAAAGGATCATCCCTGATAGAGGATTTTCTCTTTTACAAGGTTGAAAAACTTCCCATCTTTGCTTAAGCTCTGCAGGAGGGGCTTTTCCAGGGCCTGACTCCGGGCACCCGTGTTCAGCCCCACGTCCAAGCCCCTTGTAAACCTACTGCCTACAAGGGAACTTGGAATTCCGAGATTAAGCCTTAAAATACTCCTTCCACCTCCAATTCAGCAAGTACTTGAACTCATCGTCTTCCCACTTTGAGGGGACATTTTAATACACAGCACTGGCACCAGTTTAACAACTTCATTGTTCGTTGGCACAATTGCAATGGATAATCAGTCATGACAAGGAAATGCCTAACACATTTCTTAGGCTTTAGGTTTGGGCTTCCAACCGAAAGTCTGGGGGTCAGTTTTAAGAACATGGGCACATTATTTTGTATAACTAATTTCTTTAATGGCATAAAAACATAAAACTTTTCCTACACTTAAGACAAAAGAGACGGTCATCTGTATGTTTTGACAAAGTGCTGCGAACACACTGATATCACAAAATAAAAGATCTTTTCTAAATCAGTTTTATAAAAAGCCTAAATTAGGCTGGGCATTTGGACCTTTGTAATGGATATAGAAAAAGTCTAGCTTTATCAAAAGCAAAACAACAGCTGCATTGTTGCATTCCTGTGGACTTAGTATTACTGCGTGAGAGATGGAATTCTGTAACAAGCCTTCGGTTTTAACTAAAGAAAAGTGAAGGGCAAGACAGGCATAAACAGGTATCATTCTGACAGCTCTTCAAAGTTAAAACAATAGACATGTTTTTTTAACGATACACATAGCGAGATCTATCAAAATCTGACTAGCTCTGAACGTTTGTACAGCTCCTAACTAAAGGGAAATGTAGTGTTCCAAGGCACTGAACTTCGAACTGACGTTGACTAAGCCTTCATTAGGTTGTCCAGCTCTTACAGACAGAGGTGGCAGAAACCCCACCGTCCAAACCTCTAGCACCGGTCTGAAAAACACACCTGGAAAGTATTAATAAGGCATAAGGGTGTTTCTGTTCTTAGTTACAGCAAATGATCAGTTTTGCACAGAAAAAAAAAAAAAAAAAAAAAAAAAAGGCTTGATCCTTTTCAGAGTACCTACAACAGGAGATGATTTGGATCGGAAAGACTGGGCCTAAGAATTGCATAAACAGAATCTGATTCAAAAGTCTAAGTGCCCCAAGATTTCCCCATCAAAACTTTGGATCTATTTTCGTGTCTAACTTACATTCTGTCAAGGGATGCTGCAGACACTGTTACAGCTGGGAAAAAAACCCACATTATCACTCCTATGATAACAAATTCACTCATTTTCTACTGTCAAGAACTTCCAATGCCATCTTCTAAGGTCCTTCTCGGGACATCACAAGCCTGCAAATTTAATATGCATTCCATCCCCTCAAATGTCAAAGCTCTACCTCCTTCGTGCATCTCAATGACGAGAACTTCCTTCTGGAGATAGAGGCAACAGAAAAAGGCCACCGTTCCCATTTTCCGTGGTCATCTCCTTGCACAAAGAAACGTAACTCAACTTCAGCGCAGTATTTCTTATCAGGTTGGCTCGCCAAGCTTTGTCAGCCTGACTTCTTATGCTAATGAGAACTCTTTCAAAAACGCTCTTTTCTCATCGTATGCTCCCTGACAGCAAGACAGAATGAGCATGCGTATGCCCAGAATGCAGCTAACAAAGGAAAAAGGTGGCTCTATCTGGAGAAAAGAGGCCTCATTTCTTCAGTCTCCGAGCTCACAAGAGACACAGAGATCATTTGTTTGCTGTTCTGACCTTAATTTTATATTTGGGGGGAATATTCACCCTCATGTGCAGAGGCCCGTGAGTGGGAGGCACGCGAGAGATGTGCTGTGACACGGAGGTGCACAGGTTGCACAGGTACAGTCTGTAAAAATCATCAACACTTACTTTCTACCTGGTTTGAAACAGGCTCTGAATCATATTGCTCACTTCCTTTGTAAATTCAAAAATCTGGGAAGAATTTCCTATAATGTCAATGTGAGCATCATAAGGAATGACCAAAACGTAAGGGTAATGGGGTTTTAGACTTTCACATGCCCGTTTGTACCTCCACTTTTCCTCTCTGGTGTGCTCCACAAAGTAAATCTTTTCTTTACGTAAAGTGTTATGGAGTTTTACAGACTGATTTTCTATTTTCTCTTTGACTCTTAGTAACTGCCCAGTGCTAGACCTACTTCCAGCATTCTCGATATACACTGTAGTTATATCACCATCGGTGATACCAGAAATTACAACATCATCATTTACTAGGAATGTCTGGGGAAAAAAGTACTTCATGTAGTGATATATGTCTGTATCAAGAACAACCACTTGTTTTCCCCCGTCTCCATCATGAAGCAAATTACTCGTCTCTGTGCCAAGTCTGTGCTGCTGCAGCCTCCTCCTCGGTGTCTGATGGAACTTACTTTCTTCTCTTTTGTCCTCCTCTGGAAGGGACTTTGCTTTTAGCAAGAGAAAGTCTCTTAGCAATTCGATTGCTGGAAACGACCCTTGAACAGAAATATGCCCATTGGATTGCAAAGGGCCAAAGCTCAAAGCTGTGTTCTTCTTTTTAAATTCTTGTATCAGATCTTCTAAAACAAATCGATCTTTGAAAACAGACATATTGAGGACAGATGTGACAGAGCTGAAGACCTAGAATTTTGAATTAGAGAAGGTAAGTAGCGGTTAATGTAGCAACGGAAGTACAAATAGATTAATTCTGAATGAGCTTACGTTTTCACAGTACCGGGTTACTTTCAGCAGGTAGTGTCTGGGCAACCTCTTGTCTTCTAGTCGATGTTCATCCTTCTTTAGAACACTCTCTACAACTAAAGAGAAAGCCAGATTCACTTGTTGTGCAGTAAAAGAACGTGTCGCTGCCAGTCTGATGGCCAAACGCTTCACGGGTGTTTTTCTCTTGGTGCTTTCCCTAACAATTTCCCATTCATACATGCAGGTGATTCAATACTCTTGCCTAATATTTTATATATTAGTCAAAATTGTTCAGAGAGAGACAGAAACCTGTCTTTTTAGCACATTAACTGGCAGAGATTTATTCTCAGAGGCCTGACTCCAAAAATCCTGTGTTATGCATGGTATAAATTTATTCCTAAAAACAAACATAACAAACGCTTTGCATGAAGCCTGTTCAGTCATGACTTCAATGAGCAGAAATAAAATCCTAAAACTCTGACCAACTAAAAGAATTCTCAGAGGCCTGACTCCAAAAATCCTGTGTTATGCATGGTATAAATTTATTCCTAAAAACAAACATAACAAACGCTTTGCATGAAGCCTGTTCAGAGTCATGACTTCAATGAGCAGACATAAAATCCTAAAACTCTGACCGACTAAAAGAGAGGTGCTAGTCTCCCAGTTCTCTAAAATCCTAGTACCAGTAAACAATTTAAAATCTAATGTTCTAGGGCTAATGCCTGGGGGGCGGGGGCTGGATTTACTATATAGTACAACAGTGTAAATACCTCCTTGATCTTCAAAAGTTACATATGCAACTCCTTTTTTCGTTGTTGGATACATTACTTCCTCCACATCTCCACCGTTATTCTTCAACATTTGGAAATGAATCATCAGTATGTCAGTCATGACATCATCGTGCAGAAGGCCATCTGGAACACCAGCGATGACAACTGTCCTTGCTGATCTAGGAGCTTGTCCTGTCGCCTGCGCAGAGAGACACGGCACACCGTAAACGCGAGGAGCACCGGTGACCTCCCGCAGAGGCTGCCCAGATTCACCCTGGTCGCTGAAGTGACCCCCCCTTCCTTTCGCGCAGGCAACGCGCGCGTTTAGTAGCTAATTAAGACGACTGCTGAATCAGATTTCAGAGAATGCCAGGCTCCCTCAGGCACCTTTACATTACTGCGCAGTAAAAAATGGCCTGACTCCCAAGTGTAATTTACACCCTCTCCGTATCTTCTTTTATTAGAGCAGTAAAAATCAGATCTAAATTTAACAGCTTCTCAAATTAAAGGTCCAGTGCCACACTGATAAGGTTGTTTGCTTGATTCTAATATTCAAAATTTGAAAAGAATGAAAAATCTTAATTGCGTGTACTGTTCAGTAAGGATTGCCTTTTCCGAGGGGAAGGGTCAGATTCAGACCGAACTTACTTGTTAAATTCATGAGAGCTGGGATCTAGGCCTCATCTCTCTCCGCTTATTGAACGGATAACCTTGTTAAATCAGAAGAACATAATCCCAGTCATCTGAGACTCGCAGTGCGTAAAACAACTAACTACACACATGATTCTCATCAGAGCCAAACCTCCCAATGCTGCAAACATGAAACCCATCCTAAATAGGATTTGCATCCATGTCTTGTTAAGAAAAGTGTATTTTCTTTCCATTCTTGTTACACAGACAGAAACAGCGATATTTCAGTTGGAGTATCACAGCAAAATTACTGTAAATGGGGGAACACTGAGTAAATTTCAGTTCGTTGACTTTTTGGAAGAAAGAAAGAAGTTAGTATGTCTGCATGGCAGCGTTCACGGGAACTGCAGAGCGACTGTCCTCGAGGTCAGTCACTCCATCTGAATTCTTTAAGAGTTCTCTTACAAAGTTTCTTCTGGACTTGGGCTGCATAAAACATGAGGGCCAGCAAGCGGTTACAAAGCCTGCAGAATGCGCCGCTGGGGGGGGGGCCCGCTTCGTTGACGTGCGTCCAAAGCCTGCGGACCACCACCGCCGTGTTTCTGAAGGGAGTGAGGAGACAGATCCAATGAGACCGTGCAACCGTGCAAGCTTTTAATTCATAAAGACGAGGCCTTTCTTTATCACCCATCAAATTTAAAGAGCTGGGAGCTTTAATTATATTAGGCAATTATTTTGGTGGTAATGTTCGTGTGAAAGCAAGTTTCTGCACTAATGAGACAACATGAAGAGAATATAAACAGGGCGCTTCCAAGATTGATAGAGTTGTATGAAGGATTTTCTCACGCTTCCCCCAGCCGATGCAGCCC
>KL269010.1:6226-41083 GCA_000699545.1 Podiceps cristatus | reverse complement strand
TGTGACGGGGTAGAGATCCCCAGGTCAGACCAGCTGTGGTACATAGACATAAATGGGGTATGTTAAAAGAAGAGGAACTGAGGAAACCCTAAAAGATCAGTGAGGAGTTCTAGCATGACAGCTAGCAACTGAATACATGTGGCAGTATACCCCTGAGGTGTTGGGTATCAAAACAGCGCACAGGCCGCAGTGAGACTGAGGTCCCTTTGCACACCTATGGAGAGGAACATAGGAAGAATTATATTCCAACCCACAGTTCTGTATGGACTGAGAGGTGATAGCGACACATTATCTGCAGAGGCTTTAGCCCAGCCTCAAGTCCTGCTAGTTGCCTTTGCTAAGGTGTATTCACAGTGTTGCGTGGGTTGTATTTAGGCCATCTTTTAATCAGTGCATTTGGATTGATCCCAGGAGAAATCACAATCTACTAAACATCTTGGAGGCACATTTCATGCAAGCCTCAAGGAGCTGAGCAACAAAGCTCATTTATTACTCAGCAGACTATTTTACAGTCATCTTTTGTTTTTTGGTTTGGGTTTTTTTTTTTGGTGAAAGCCAACATACAAAGAGTTACTGATTTAGTGATCATCCCAGAATAATCCACAACATCCTGTGGTGAAATATGAAGTAACAAAATAAATTTTCAGTTTGACTTTTCAGAATGAGCGGTGAGTCACAGAGGAGCTATCAGGAAATCCCACATGTACAGAATGCATTAAGACCATGTCTCATGAAGGATGATAGAGCAAATGCACACAGTAGCATTCACATTTAGTCTGATGTTACTCTTATTTACTCCAACTGTGAAATGGCTTCAGGAAATGTTCATGTTTAGCTTTTCCCCTTACATATTAGAAGCAATTCTCATGACTACAAAACCAAATAAGTGGTCTGTCCAAGTCTTTATCCCTCAGGTAACTTCACATCACTGCTACCTACAGTGAAGGCAGCAGGAACATCTATTGGCTAATACCTCATATAAACTACCCACAACCCGGCACATTACATTCTTTTAGGATTCTTTCAATACAGGGAAAAAAACCCCAACCGACCAAAACAAAACAAACAAAAAAACAGGAGAAGGCAACATACAGCAGGAAAAGAATCACCCAGTGACAGGATAGACTGAATTTAAGCTGGGTTGCTGAATGAGTGGAACTGGTGCCAGTGATGCTATTGCTGAACATAGAACAGTTGGTAACAATGGTATAAAACAGGGACAGACTCTTCTTGACAATCAGTGTGGATTTTAGATGTGTCAACAGCAGCATCCAAAAAGCTTAGACTCCAAAATATGGATAAAGTAGGCAAGTGCAAAGTAAACAAGAAAAGGGAACAGTAGTTTATTCAATAGGAGGATTCAAATCTAGTGATGCTTGTTCCTGCCCCCTCTCACCCAAAGGGAGGGGGCATGCATTCAGTGGCAATAGAGCAGATTGCAAAAATAACACAAGAGAGACTAAATTGAATTAAGGAATTCGGGCAGGGCAGATTGGTTTAACTGTTATTTAAACTTATGTACAAACAGAGTGCATGAATAGTTAGGTGGTTACAAGACAGACAGCAGAAACCAAAACCACCCTCTTTTTTTTCTCAACAGAAACCCAGTAACTTATCATAGATCAGTTATATGTGGCTCTTAGAGAAAGAAATAGAATCATCAAACCATTTTCAATCTACTGCTACATATGAGAAAGTTTAGAGTTTGAGGCACTCAAGGATATCTAAACTAAAACCCAAAGAAAATCAATTAGAAACTAGAGATGCTGAGCCATCAATAAAGACTGTTCTAGTCTTGATCAAATTTGAAATGAAATAGCACACAGCATTACATAGAGTGCACTACTGAGAAGTGTACAAAGTTAAGAGGCTATAATTTCTTAAACTAATATTAGAGCGTTTGCTTTGCTTCCTTTTATCCAGTGTGTTGAGACCTCTCATTTAGAGCTAGTGGAAGCTATTTGGACATACATGTTACAAGTTTATGTTTTAGCAAGGTTTAATAGTCTTATTTCTGTAACACATGTATTACTAAATCAAAAATAAAGGACCAAAGGGAATTAATACATTCCTTTATGTTTTAAAGAAAAAAGTCTGCAACCTATAGCCTCTCAATACTTACCTATCTCCCAAAGAGAGGTTTCTAAACTTTGATCTTCTGAGACAATGAACGCTCTCCATCCCAACTGATGACAAAACTGGGCACTAGCTACATATGAAGTGGCTAGCAAAAACTCATCAACATTTCAAAACTTAAAGCTTCTAAGAGAACAACTTATTACATACTCATTTAGCTCCAAAACCGAAACTTCAAGCTAAGAAAAATCTCCTAAACCCAACACATTTACTATAACACCTCATTACCAATTTATGCATCGCTTGTTCTTGTACCTGCTTCTACCTCATCAACAGAAATCTCAGAAAATACCTTAGCATACCCTACTTTCTTCAAAGAGCCATTCTCTCCATATTTATAAGAAATTGGTACTTAATGTGTCTCACCTGCATCACTGAGTCAGCAGTTACTATTTTGCTCTTCTCTCCACATCTGATACTTGATAAAAGTAAATCAAAGGGATTCTGACATACTGGGTTCCTCTTACATATCAGTGGTGTTTTCACAAAGGTTTAAATATCTAGCCTCACATTTTTGTGTTTTCTGCATATAGAAGTATTCTCTTATAACAAGGTTAAACTTTGAAAGAATTAGTTCTATTTTCTGATATGCACATGCCCTTGTTCACCCTGAAAAAGCTCAAGAATGTTTTATAAGAACGCTGGGATTAGCATAGCACTGATATTGTAAAAATATTTACTTCTTATTGCTAATACTTGCTGTTGTCTGCCAGTTTCATGGAAATGCCACAGACTGTCTGTATCCATACCTGGATGTTAGAACTCATATCTGCACTGGCCATGTGTTTGGCCGTGACACATAATTTAAATATAGAGGATTCTGGGACTACGTGTCTTTTCCCTTTAGGGAAGATGTTCTCAGCTTGGACAATTACATGCAATTACATTGCAATAGTATAAAGTTACCAGATCTATAGTGCTCTTGGCAGTCATGGAGGTTTACAAAGTCATGAACTCATGTCTCACTAATTCTTTAATTATGGGAGTATTTATGGAAAAAATTATGTATGCATTTGTAAAACAGATTTGGTGCTGTGAACTTAGAAGTAAGTTCATTTACAGGAGAAAGTACCTCTCTAGTGGCACTTATCATAGAATCATAGGATTGTCAAGGTTGGAAAAGACCCTTAAGGTCATCGAGTCCAACCGTTAACCCATCACTGCCAAGTCCATCTATACCATGCCCTCAAGCACCGCATCTATCCGTTCTTTAAACACCTTTAGGGATGGAGATTCAACCACTTCCCTGGGCAGCCTGTTCCAATGCCTGACCACCCTTTCGGTGAAGAAGTTTTTCCTAATATCTAACCTAAACCTCCCCTGTCGCAGCTTGAGGCCGTTTCCTCTTGTTCTATCACTTGTTACTACAGAGAAGAGACCAACCCCCACCTCACTACAACCTCCTTTCAGGTAGTTGTAGAGAGCAATAAGGTCTCCCCTCAGCCTCCTCTTCTCCAGACTAAACAACCCCAGCTCCCTCAGCCGCTCCTCATAAGGCTTCTGCTCTAGGCCCTTCACCAACTTCGTTGCCCTCCTCTGGACACGCTCCAGCACCTCGATGTCCTTCTTGTAGTGAGGGGCCCAGAACCCTTCTGAATTATATTTACAGTTTCATTAATGGGAATCCCATCTACTGCTAAGGTGTTTGGTTGCACTGAGTGGAACTGTCTCATCTTCCCTGACTAAGCCACGCAGGGCTGTCTTCTGTTGACCTGGCTGATGGAGTTGTTGTAATTTCCCCCAGTGAGAGAGCCAGTTCAGCTGCCCAGTAAGCAGAATAGCCATTGTAACATGCTTTGGTTGCTTGAAAATATGGAGCCATTGCTTAAAAATACATATTAACTACTGGCTGTTTAATTTCACACAGGTGACAAGGGGTATCAGTTTGTGTCAGTTAGTGGGAGGATTACAGGGAGCCCTTTGTGGCAGAATGTGCTGGTGGCATTGAGAGGTGTGGTCTGCTGACAGTCACCAGATGTGCCTCTCCTCTCCTTTGAGAAGGTGTAGAGCCTGTTAAAACAATAAGCCTGAGAAGCTGTGCTGCAAGTCACAATTCAAAAATGAAAACAGCTTCCAGAAATACAATAAATTTTTAGTAAGGTATATAACAAAAAATCAAACAGTATAGCATCTCAGTGCATGCACTCTTCCCTCAGGCAGGCATGGGGCAAAAGGCAACAGGGACAGGGGTGGCATTCTGTGATTTCAGATTTACAGAGGGAGCAAAGGAAACTGTGTCCTCCCTTGAGCTTCTGATTTTTTTTTCCTGCTTAGATAGGAAAGCTATGACAAGCATGGGACTCAGAAGGGAGCTATAGTTAAAACTATATTTGGAGTTTGGATGTGGAAAGAAATTTTCAGCCTTCTGCTTCAGGTTAGATAGAGTTAGGACTAGGGTAGGGAACTGAGGGCCTTCAGAGCTGGAATTGGACTGGGGTCCTGCTCATTGTGAGAGACGGGTGAAGGCTGGGGCCATGACAAGCTCTAATGCAATGCTTATTTGGAACAGGGAGGGAATTCCCTTGTTTTGTCATTCCCCTGTTCAGAAGGGTGTGAGTCCTTCCCTATCAAAATCCTCAAACCCTCCTGTAAAGTCACACTATGGAAGTAATGGCAGCTTCAGTCCTTGCAATGATGGGCTTGTCCACTGCAGGAGTGGAAACCAGCCACAGGAGTGGACACAGCAGCAAAACCAAACCTGTCCTTCTTTTGTTATGCTGTGTCATGGGAAATCATCTGCCAGCTGTGCTCAGGAGGCGTAGAGGTGTGCTGGCGGGAGGCCAGCAGCTGCAGGTGTGCTGTGCTTCTCCCAGGAGGTGGCACCTCAGTGGCATGGACGGAAAAACAGCCTTCCCCAGGCCCACATCGCGCTGCCTGCAGGTGCTGCTTCTGGGAGGTCTGAAGGAACATGGTCATAGCTTGGCCGAATTAGCATACTTCTCTGTCGGGGTGTGTGTGTGAGAACATGGTCATAGCTTGGCCGAATTAGCATAAGGTTTGTGTGACATACTTCTCTGTTGGGGTGTGTGTGTGCGTGCTGCTGTTCTTTGAGGAATCATTAACCTTTGGGAATGAGATACTACAGCCATGATGCTTGTAGCTGCTGCATTCTGATTTCCTGCTATATCTGAGAATATCTAGGCCTAAGAGGGGGAAAACTTCATAATGAGTGAACCCTGTGACCATCTTGTGCTGGAATTTTAAAGTCAAATTAAGAAAGGAACGAAAAAATTTTAGATCTTTTCAGTTTTTCACATTTTCAATGTGTGCCTCTATGTGTTTGCTTGTGTGTCAATAGTTTACCACAACTCATGTGCCACAGAATTGGGAAGATATCTCTGATATTGGGAAAATATCAGAGTTAATTTAATTTCAATTCACTTTAGTATTAGTCTGTTTTGTTTTACATTGATGGTTACTTCAGTTGGAGGAAAAAAAGTGAGACAATTATTAGAGTTGTCATAGTGATAGATAAAGTATGAAAGCCTAAACAGAACAGAAGAAAACTAGAGATAATGAGCTCTGTGCCACAGAGAATGGTTGGAATAGCCTTTTGGGGAAAGATTCTTAGGCAAGTCTGTCTGTCTTACATTTCTTGGTGATCATCATCACATTTTGTTTGTTTTGTTTTTCATGACAGATAAGTATTTTTCTCCACGTTGCTTGTTAAGCTCAGAAGAGGACCCTCACTCTTGTAAGTGAATATGTAGGATCCTATAACCATTTTTTCCCTTTTTAAAAAAATGTCTTTCCTCCATCACCAGTTTCTTTTCCTGCTCTTTGATTAATACATTATATGTGTGTTGATAGTTGCTTATTATGGAACTACATAGCTTTGGTACTCTGATGTTTTGCATTGTAATTTTTAAAGCTTTGGGGAGAGAGGACAACATATCTGTCTAAATGGAGCATGTGGGAGTCTGCGTGTTTTGTGAAAAGTAAAAATTATTTTTTCTTTTTCTAAGCTTACAATGCTAATGTGATCAGAGTTAATTTAGCACTGTATCCTAGTTGTTCATCTCTTCCCTTTGCTCAAGACTTGCTTTTAATCCTCTCCCATCTATTTTTTATACGGAAGCCAGCTGAAGAATGTTCCAAAGCAAGACTACTGTGAAAATGGAAACCCAATAACAACTTAAAGTTTTTGGATGTCTCCTTCTTGACACATGGCTGAAATAAAGAGTGCTAAGTGTTGAGAACTTCACTGGTGTTTTGGTGGTGACTTTTTTTTGCCAGTTCTTTTTGCAGCCACAAGATACAGAGTCTTACAGAGTAAGGTCTTACGATCTCAAGATGAAATACTTGAGAATGTCTTCTGCTTGCATTCTCTAAGTTGTGACACTGAGGGCCTGTGTTTTGTTTGTTTGTTTTTTCCCCCATGACACATGGCTGAAATAAAGAGTGCTAAGTGTTGAGAACTTCACTGGTGTTTTGGTGGTGACTTTTTTTTGCCAGTTCTTTTTGCAGCCAAATATTTCCCCCAAATATTTAGTATTATTAGAAGATTCAGAAGCACCAAATAATTGTAGTAACTGGAAACACTCAACAATCATGATATAGCCTTTGAGCTATTTAGTGTAAACAGCCTGAGCAGTCTCACACTGGTTTCAGAGTCGGGTTAGAATGCGGCTCTCCAGGCTGACCAGACACTGATACACCATAATGAAGCCAGTTGAATGTGAATTATATTCCATTATACTTCACCAGTCAGTCACCTGGTATTATCTTCAATCCAGAGACATGGGATTCTGGTCTGATCTAAAGAAGGATTTATGCAATAGTAACTGTAGATCACAGCTGGCAATTTTACATGTTGCCCTTGATGTCTTTAAGAAGGTAATTGTTAGTGTAGGAGTTGGGAGACCTGGATGTTGGTTCTGGCTCACCCATACATCTCTGATATGTAAGAGGCTTTGATCAAAGTTGCTATGTTCCCCCTCTACAGTTTGCTTTCCAGGTCAATCTCTGAGGTCTTAGGGGCAGGGTCCATCTCTTATACTGAGCATGTAGAGGGCCTAGCACCAGTGCTGTTCATCTGCTGTGCTTATGTGCTAGAACAATGACAGTAACAACAATATCAGAAAATACAGTGAAGGCTTTATGGACAAGTGAAGTAGCTTTATTATAATACTATCATTTTATTTTTCGGGAATCCAACCCATCTGAATTTCAGGCCTGTATTTCATTATCTCTTGTCATAGAAGTGAAAAGGAAAATGTTGTAAGACCTTACTGTGAAAGCCCTTCCTTCTTCTCCGCATATAAATAGATACATCAACAATATATATGTACCTTTTCAGTGCAGAGTTTTGAAAACTCTCATCCTCAATGACTGCAAGGAGATCTGTTCTATTTTTCCATTCAATGCTAATATCTAGCCATGTCTATTTTATTTTTTAGCAAACAGGATGTGAGCATGTTTCATCAGCTCACTCCAGCTACATACATTTTTCTTCCCCGTATTTCTATGTCATTGCTCCATCACACAAACTTGACTGTCCAGATTGTCCAGCTGCTTCAGCATGTTCATTTACAGCAATTTGCAAATTGTGAGCTTTGCTGTGGTGTGTGGCAAAAGCTGGTATGCTTCCCAGCGTTATCTGCAGCTATGGGCCAGCATATGATGCTAGCAGGAGCTGATAAAGAGCACAAGCACTCCATGTTGGAGAATATTGCTCTCCATCTATTCTCATCTACTGTTTCATGTCAGAAATTATCAGAAATGAATTACTGTCCCAGGGGTCTCTGGTAGATGCAGGGGTCTGTGGTGGACTACTTTAAACCTCTAATTTACAGGCCTCTGAATCACCCTTGTGGATGAGGATTGGCTGCATAGGAAACTTAGTACCTTCGGTTTGGTCCACAAACACAGTATGTTGAATATCTCAATATACTAATGCAGATGGTGTGAATATCCATTTAGGCTATAACAAGCCAAGCTAGAAGGCAGAGAATATCCCCAAATTTTCTGCTGGATTTTCTGACATCATGATGAAACATCAGAGTTTGGCTTTGTTTTCTCAATTTGATCCTTGTTTTCTCGTTTTGATCTTTGTCAGTCAAGACATATTCAGGACGAGTTGACCTGTTGTGAGAATTCTTTGGGGCTGACTGTCCAGATCCACAAGCCTTTGAGCTATGAGAAACCTTTACAATATCACCTTGCTCATTTGTGTTCCTACTGCCTAATTGCTGGGACCTAGTTTCCAGATACACAGAATTTATGATAGTGGTGGCTTTAGTCTGTGTCCTAGCATAGACCAAAGAATTTCTGCCAATGTCTTCCATTAATTCGTCTCATTCAGTACTAAGAGAATTAAGTTCTTTATACATGTCCTAATCCAAAAGGTAATAGTCAGAGCCATCTGACTAGCCTCTTTCACCAGTCCGTGCACACAGCCCTTAAGTCTTGCTGGTCTTGTACCAGAGGTCATGAGCACTTGTGGCTCTAAGCAACAGTTTCTTAATACCTCAGTACAGATTTACAATTTATCGCTTTACCAGCAACATATGTAATTAATGCTGGAAGTACTAATGTGAGCAGTCTCGCTAAAGAAGGAAGAGAAAACGCAGTGACAGTAGACTGGTGAAAAAGGCATTGAAATAGCCTGGTGACCCAATGGAAGCTTTTTATTGCATTGTTTTTCTAGTCAGATGTCTTACCTGCAACTTCAAGACATAGCAACTTCACTAGACTCTTGGAGATTTTTAGAAAAATATTTCAATGGTATGTGATGTCCCTATCTCTGCCCAGATAAAAAATGAAAAAACCCTCTAATGGCAGTTTACATTAGTGTTTATAATATATGCCACCATTCTAGTGTTCTCCATCATTTATTCTCAGAAATTTATGCGGGATTGAAAGAGAGTGGGAAGATAACCATATAAACCCCTAAAAAAGTCCACGTGACTTAGTTTATGTCAGAATTGCAAGAATTTCCAATCTCCTTATTTCATAGAGAAGACAAAAAGACTCCATCTGCACGTAACCCTTTATTAGTATTTCAGTCAGCCTGCAGGAATCTTGAGTACATGGCTTCACTGAACTCGTGGAATCTTCTCCACTAAGCAATCACGGGGAAAAAAAGAAGGCAGTATGGTCAATGTGTGTTTCACTATGGATTTTTTCAGCTAACAGGTGCATCCTTAGGAATCAGCAAAGATTATATTGCCCTGGTTTGTGTGCTAAAGTAAATCTGAGGGGACAGCGAGAAGAAGGAATGGACAAGTGCTCTCCAGCTTCCTGGTTTAAAATCTTCCCTGAGCTTTTTTCCTCCTGAAGATTTCCTCTCATTTTTTCCTAAGACTTGTAGTATCTGTTGCATTTCATCTTTAGATTCCAGTGTTTTGGTATTTTACCTTCCATAAAAAATAATCCCCTTTGACCTGAAAATACTTGATAGATTAATCTCCAGTATTGTTTATCTACCTTCTGTCTTCCCTTTGTCTTAGGTGTCAAGGCGGGTGCTAATGGAGAGGAAGAGGTGAACAAAATTCTAGCGATCTTATGGGATGTTAAACTCTAGTCTATATGTGTTGATCTCTGTTTTGTAGATTCCTGTACCATGTTAAAACATTGTTCATTGGTTCTGCTTGATATTCACCCATCTGCCCACAGTGCTGATGCTGCCACCATCTGAAAATGCTTGAACATGCCAAGTTTCATCATCTGTGATTTGTTGCAACCATTCTTCACTAATGTAGAAGGAAGGTCTGCTTTCCAAAGCAACTATGAGTGTAAATTACATTTGAAAATGTGTCACTCTAATAATTTGCTTCAGCAGTTAGGACAGTCTCATGAAAAAATTATTTTAAACATATCCATGAGAACATAGTTCATAGGAATGTGAACTTCCCACAATCGGAAAATATTAATGATGGAGGGACTAAATAAGGACATGTATGTGATAGAAACCATCTTGCTGTCTGTTGAGGTGTTCTTTTTAAACTATGAAATGAACATCTGGTTTCATGGAAGTGGCCCTTATTAACTAAAGTGCAAAGATGATCAAGAATGTGAAAGTGATTTGTTCTGCCAGCTTTTCTGGAATAACATCAATAAGTTGGCACTGTAGGGAACTATAGCTTGCTCTTAATGAACTGTGCTTTTTCTGTTTCATGAAGATGATGCCTGAAGATGAGCCCCTCCACACCCACACCACAGGTAAAGTCTCTCTCTCTCTTTTTTTTTTTTTTTTTTTTTTTTTTTAATTGAGAGAACTAGACCAAGCAAGCAGAAACGCAGTATGGGAGGTACCATGATGAGAGTGACCACACTCCTTGCTCTAGGAGCTATATGTTCCTCACATACTTGTGTGATCTGACATTCAGAGCAGCAATCTGTGACACATGAAGATGCTAATTAATCCTGACTTCAGTTACAAAGAGAAGGGGGCTGTGGTCTATGTAGAAACTCTTCATCCATCTTCATTAGTTTCAATGTTTGTTTCCAATTTTATCCTGGCACTTGGCTAAGGCTGTTGTCCTAAACTAATAACCTCAATAGAACATTAAAGTGAGTATGCATCACCTAGAAAATCACTGCTTATGCATCACCTAGAAAATAACATGTCCATTTTCTCCTTTCTGAATGATGAGAGTTAAAGCCAAGGCCACAGGTAGCCTCCAAGAAGTTTCAGCATCCCTTCAATGATTCAGAGTGTAGAGTAGGTTTTTAATGTACTAAGATCACCACTATCCTTGGAAAGGAGTCTGAGGCCTCCTACAGTGGGGAATAAACCTCACTCCATCCCTAAAATGGTCCCTAGGCTCCTGTTCTGCTACCTGTTGTTTCATGGGAGACACCAGTGACTGGGAACAGCATATAATAAAGAAATCCACCTGGCCAAGATTTAGGTAATATTTGGTAGCTACTGCTATTTTGCCCAGAAATACAATGCATTAGGGAACTGTAGATTCAGGAAGAATAAGTCCCTTGTTAAATACACTCATTATTTAGTATTATTTGACATAGAAATGCAGAATATTTACTTTTTATGCTGTTTGCTTGCTTGGAAAATAGCACTCCATTTACATATTTAATCTAACATTTCATTAATCCTCACTTTTTCCTTTCATTTTGTGTTGTTTTCGGCTGTATCATTCTTCCAGATGTTCCAGATGTACTGTTATTGGCAATTAGCGTAAAAATTGTTCAGCCTCTTCATGTTACAAATCAAACTAGAGACTAGGCTTACATCAGTGTGCATTAACAAATTAAACAGAGCCTCTTTTATCCAGCGGCCAGCTAGTTGATTCTAGTCACATCTCTACTACGAAATTATTTTAGCTTCCAAAACAGGATGCCTTCATCCAGATTCCTATTTGAGAATGGTCCCTAGCCCTCTAAGATGTGCCTGAGAACTGTTGGGAAGAATTTTGATCCAAGACAGGATCATGCCAGGGCCATGCTAACAATTTCAAAGTAAAAATGATGGATTTTCAGGGCTCACAGCTCTCCTGGCACTGTTTAATTCCTTAGTAAAGAAGTCGCCTATGAAAGACTCTCTCTTTGGTTGTTAATCAGCATCAGATGAAGTCCAACAGCCTCTTTTCCTCTACAGGGAATGAGGGGGATGTTCCCAGTTCTGCCAGAAGAGCACATACTATCTCTGTGGGCCAACAAACCCTCTTTTCCTTCAGAACACGGTCTGCCTGATGCTACAGCGACATTCAGCCAGCAGGGCAATGGCTCGGCTCTCTGGTGTCTTCAAAGGCAAGGACATGAGCTGCTTTCCTCATTCTCCATTCTTTTGAAGTGTGAGTCTTACTCCAGCCCAACTAGAGTACCCGACAGAAATGGTCAGAAATGATACCCACATTCCAGTTCCAAAGTTTTATTCATGTATAAGCCCAGAAAAGTCAGTCATTCATAAGTTTTAATTCTGGGAAAATGTCTCACTTGACTGACTATTCAAGTTAAAAGACATAAAATAGCTTAATAATGAAGATAATAATAGGGATGTAAGAGCAGAACAGAAATTTCTTCAGGTCTGAAAGCCGCCAATTTATAAGAAGTGAATGGAATCATTAATGATCACATTTAAATGACAGGATTTAACAGAGACACTGCTATGAAGCTTATACAGTCTTACAGTTTACCAGATTTGTTTCATTTGAAGGAAAAAAAAAAAAAAAAAAAAAAGGCAAGATGGATAAATTCCAGTAAAATGAGGCCATCTAGTGCATATTATCAGTGTTACAACTTTTGTCTTCCAGGCTTCGTTTTTTTTAACTATGGCCCTAGCTCCTACTCTAATTATTTTCTGTAACTTGAGAAATATCTCATTTCTGAATAACGGATGCAATAAACTTATTCTCTATAAAAGTCACTATGGACAAAAAAAGAGTCAATATTTATTTTACTAAACATGCAAGTAGCTACACAACATATATGAATCAGAATTGTACAATGTTAGAAGGAAAATGAGCATTTAAAATTTAGCTACAAAACTGAAAGAGTCAAAGCACTACCTAGGAAAGCTGAACCCTTTGAAAAGAATCATCTGCAAAAGTTTCTGGGTAAATGAAAGAAAACACTTCACCAACGAAGCAAGCAGAAACAATGCCTGCACTGACCTGTGTCTGGTAAAATCAGGTGGCATTGTCAGAAGATTTGAACTTTAACCATGGAGACAAATACATAATGTGAAAACCAACTTGCTACAGAGACAGGAGTGCTCCTGAGAATCCTGAGCAAATGCTTTGCAGGGAGGACAGAAGTGTCAATCCCAACACTCAGGAGCAGAAAGAAGCAGCAAATGACAGAGCACGCCTGAAAAGACTACTTTGTACTTCGTTCACCATCGTCAGAACAGGCAGGATGAATGAAATTAAATTAAGAGATTGTGATAAGGCAGTGTAAAGCTGGTCTCAGCACTCTTCTGAGTCACGCAGAATTCATTCAGCATGCCCCTGCTTGCTTCATATGTAAGGCACCTCTACTTCTCCTGCAAAGGAAAGGGAGGACATAGACGTTGCAGACAGTAAGCTTAGCATTATAAACTAAAAACTGTCTGAAGTCCTCAGCCAACAACTTGCTAAAAGACACCATAAACATTTGCAGCAGACAAGAAGGCACTGATCTGCAAACAATTTTCTTTTAAAAATCATGTATTTTCTCCATAAAAAGCAAGATATTTCCAGTACCACTTTTGAATTCTTACATGACCTGATTTGGGTCCAGATGCCTTGTTAGCCCTGTGTTGCTCATTGGGCTCTTCTCTTTACTGTCCGACTTCTACAGTTTCTGCTAGAATAGGAAGTTGCTCACACAAATATCAAGGTCATTTGTTTAGCTCAATTGCACCTTATTCGTGGGAAAAAACAATTAGTCCTTAAAGATTAAGCAAAGAAGCAGGATTAGTGTCTCTGAAAAAAATGATAGCACTTAGGTGGAATGGAAATACCAGATAACTCAGCTAATCTCAGATTTTGGCTTATTCAGGAGTAATTATATAGTATGGTACTTACAGGACTGCTTTGCAGAAAGAACATTTGTTGTTATATGTTTTCCCGTCAGAGCCACAAAAAGGTTGATAGAGTCTTTCGCAGTAAATAGGTCTTCCTCTTTCTAACCTCTTGTATTCACTGCAATCTACCTGCAAATACATTATCATCTTTTCTTTATCCATCTTTCTCAAGTTCTCAATTCACCTACTGAAATAATGAATATATGAAATTTTTGGACAAGCTTGCCAGCTGCTCTAGAGCAGCGCAGTCAATGGGGCTCCACCATCTATATTAGCTGAGCCTAAGCCTCAAAAAAGAAATGTTCCTTCTGACAGAGATGTGTGTGATGCTACCCGTGTCAGGTACTAAGCACCTTCAGGGGCTTCGCTGTTTGAATAAGAATGCAGTCAATGGAACAAATGCAGCCCCTTTTCTATCTATAGAAAAGTTGAGGCTCAACATTTCTTTCTACCTGATTGCAAGTGTCAGTCAATTCAGGTGAGATTAGTTTTCAAGGATGTCAAGGGGTTTTTTCTCTTTATTTCACAAGTATCAGCTCTCATTATTTTTTTTTTTACACTGGTGAAAGGATCTGCCCAGAATTAAGTAAAGTCCTATTTAGGTATGAGCATGAAAAGAAATAGTTGAAAAGCCCTCATCTGATAGTGGGACTGTATTCATTATAGACTTGTATATGAAAATGGGAGCACAAATAAAAGAAATTACTGAAAGTGCTCCTGTCCTGATTTTGGAGCTCAATCTTCACCTGTCAAGTGAATGTCATTCCTGGTATTTGACAAGCAAGGAGTTCCTTTTGCAGTGCACATATTCTATTTAATGTGCTATCGTCCTCAAAAGCCTAGGGTTTGCTTGCCTAGGAAATCAACTGTCCTTATAGGTGCTGTTGTAGATAAAATTGGTTCAGCAATTTTTTCGCTCCTAGTCTAGTGACAATTGCCTGGGGTCTGTAGGTGGGTGAAGCGAGGAGCTGTGTGTGGTGAGTCCCTTCAGCAGCTCAGCCCCTGTGCCATGGCTCAGCACAGACTGAGAGGTCTCCACTGGCAAAAAGAGTCATTAGCCAATCACTCTTTTAGGTATTTTGGGCTTAAATCTAGTGTCCCAAAAAAAAAAAAAAAAAAAAGGCAAGCATATGGGATGTTAGTTTACCTAGTTTTTTCCCATGCGGTCCTTTCCCTCTCCTCCAAAGCCTAGGCTGCTCACACATTTCAAACGCTGTGGCTGGAAAGCAGGAGACAGCACACTTGGCCTCAACTGCAAAAGCAGGTCAGAGACCTGACATAGCTGACAGGTTTCCACAACACAACCCAGCAGAGGCGGTGGCATGGGAAGGAATCTCTGTAGCTTGTAACTTATCATTTCAAAACTGATCAACTACCAACTTGGGAGAGGCAAGGGCTAGCTAATAAAAAGGCTAGAAACTAGGTGAATTTGCCCCATATATATATATGTAACAGCCTCTAAAATGAGGAGGATGCTTAGTTTAGTGTGGAGAGTGGTATAGGCTCTTCCTGGAAAGGTATGTATGTCTTGGTGCAGTTTTAGGCATCAGAGGCTATATCTGTTGTCCTAGTACAGGACCAGCTCTGTGTGTGTGTGGATTTCTCTTCCCTGCTACTGTCCACTGGACTCCCAAGGGGCTTGTTTCTGCTCATCTGAGCAAGGAATCCTATTGCTTGGTGTCTCATTTCTTTCAGAGCTTGACCCTGGGATGGACGCTCCAGCATAATCAGCGAGAAATTAAAATCTCCAGGTACTTGACTTAGGATTTGAAAGTCACCAAGAAAGCCTTATAGTGTCATTGCCAGATAAATATTAAAAATATCTTGATTTCTCTGACTTAAAATTTGGTCTTGCCTGATTTCTTGCCCAGACTGCATTACATGTAAACCAACTGGAACTTGTCAGGACAACCACATATCTCAAACTCAAGGATTTCTCTCTGAAATATTTTGGCAGCATTTAATTAATATAGGGTTTCTTTACCTCATGTTGTTACAAACTACATATTTTTATCCAGAAATAAAGGAGAAAATGACTCACCTCATTGTCTTTGGCAGCATCTGCAACATAAACAGAATCACAAAAGATAAAATAAAAAACACTGTTGAACATTCCGCTTGCAACTGGGATGGTTTCATTAGTACCAGCCCTTCCAGCAACAAGTCTCTTACCTCCTTGAAAGTAAATACTGACATAGTTTATCAGTGTTTAATAAGACACAGGTGTGAGAACCTATTAAACAAGTAGACCTTATTGTATTGTTTACTTCAGAAATCTGTGTCTGCAACTAGAACAGCCTTTATTGTCAGAGATAAGTTCTCCTTTACACCAGAGAAAGACTGAAGGTACAGGAGTCAATATATGTTCAATGGCCAGTCTCTTCAGGATGAACTAATTATTGAGCATAACTGGGTTTTACTTCCCAAGCTTATAAAAGAAAAAAATCTTATGTGGCTGTAAGCAAATCACAGGGTCCTTTTATAGTTTGATTTTCTGTCGATAATGAGGACAATAACTTCATTAAAAGGTAACACTATATATATATATAATGGTGACAATGCAATATATAAGCATAATCCACTTTTAAAAGTGTTTTCCCTTGCCAGTCAATATGGATACTAAATTATTTGGCAGACAGATTGGCTCCTGTTTTCCATACACATGGCATCTAATATAATGGAGCCTTGTTCTCAGGTGGGGCTTCAAAAAGCTCCTTCAAAACAGTGATACGCCTCCCAGAAAGTAATCAAGTAACATTGGCATGTCTCCATTATGGTGACACATTTGTTACTTTAGGAATGTATTTTGTTTTCCTGTCCTGCAATCATCATTCTGTGGCTTCCAAGGGATCAAAGTTATCAGGCAGCGGCTCCTGTACAGAAGGAGCAGGAAGAAATTGCATTATGATCTAAAAGGCAATATAGGTCTAGCACTTGCCTTTCTGACTTAATGTAGCTTTTTTTTGATCTTTAAAGCCATTAACCTTTCCACTGAAACTTCCTTTCATGGAGCTGTTTACATCTTCTCATCAACTAAAGTTGTCCAAGGTGAAGAAAACCAGTGTAAATAATGCTCAGTCTATGTCTCCAGAAGTTTGACTGAGTTTTCATTATTCTGGAATTGGATCAGATTTAACCTACTTCCACATAAACATTAAGATGTTATTTTCTTTCTGGTAACCTTTTAGTATCCTCTATGTATTTGGGAGTGAATGCAAAAAAAAAAAAAAAAAAAAAATGTGGCTCAAAAAGTATCAATCCATAAAGTTTTAATGCAGACAAGGTAAGCAAGAAAGTTCAAGGAAGGGTTTTGCTGGAATTCTTATGAAAACATTATTTATTTATTTAGCTGCAGTTGCTGAAATGCTGAAAGAACAGTTTCCATCAAAATCATGCCATTTCATTGAAACTGACATTTTTCATAAGAATTTTGATTTTAAGACAATTTTTAAAGCAAACTTCTCAGAGCTATTCAAAAGGGAAACAGATTATTTTGTTTCATAATTTTGGGTTTGTTTTCACATTTTCATTGTTTTGCTTCTTTAACGTGCATACTGCTATTGAATTGCTATATTACTAGCAGAGAATATTTGGTCTCTCCTCTTTCAGTTATTCTAAAGGGATTTGGTTTTTATATATCTTACTTTTTTTTTTAATTGGAAGTTTTTGTTTTAAAAAAATTGCCAAATGAAGGCTCAAGAAATTCCTCACAGCTCCCTGTTTTACCGTAGAGCAACCTATGCCTCACAGCTCTCTCCAGCCTGACAAGCTAACATCGTAAATAGGTTATTCACAGCCATGCTATGTGGCCCATGCATAATCAGCTGTCTCCTGCTTGCTCAGTTTGGCAGGAGAAGGACCTCATCAGCTCCAAGCTCCTTGCTCAGAAGGAAGAAAAAAATAAGTAGGTAAACCCCTGCTTTAATTCTGAGGCTTTACAGTTCACTTTTTAGTTACAATGCAGAATGCAGCTCTGATTCACACCACCGCCAAGGAATAGGGTTAATCTACTCAAGTTGGCAGCCGTAAAGCTGGTGCAATATTGCTTGCTATATAGTGCACAAGCATAAAATTTCACTTGCTTTCTGCCACCCAAGTCCAGCAACCATTGCTTACTATCCCAGTAGACTGAGAAGCTCGCAGTGTTTGAACATCAGAAGTATAATATATCAGGAAGTAAAAAAGGTTACTCACTTGCTAAGCAAAGAACTGCCAAGGTGAGGAGCACAAAGGCGCCTGTTATCTTCATGGCAGACATGAGTTCTTGACCTGTTTCACAGCCAACCTGTGCTCTACGTATTCCAGTATGCTTAGCTTAAATGTGTATTCATGGATCTGTGAGAGCAGATATATATATATGCATGCACAGAGAGCACGAACCCTTATGATGAAATCCCCCTTGTAGAGAAGGTAATTAGAAGGTGTTGCCCATGGGTAGTGTCAATAAGAATGTCTTCTGTACAACATGAAGGTCATACGCACACGGCAAAGATGAGCGTCACAGCATGGATTGTGTTGATAAAGGAGATGTATTGTACTTTGGCTAATCCCCTTGCCTAATTAACTGATCCATCTCCATCAGCGAGTTTAAGGAGTGACTCAGTAAGGTGGTTACTTATTGCTGTTCTGTTATTGCCATATTGACCCTTCGAGCTGAACATGATCCCCAAGGGAAAAAAATAATTCTTACTGGGTGCATTCCAAAAGATTCATACCAGTAGAGCTGAAATGCTTAATTCCTATTCTCTTGAATTTTTGGAGACCCTAATCCCTGGCTGTGGATAGAGGTGATGCTGGTTAGTATGGCCATGCACTGAGCCCTTTCAGACTGCTCTGTGGTAGTAGCTGCTGCTTGGAAAAGTCTGTTTCATATGAATACCCTCACCTTCACACACAGCTCGGAAGATCCCCCAGTCTTTCAGTGCTGCTCTTAGCCACATTATACTGGCTCTTCTGCCAGTTCCACCAGTTCAGAGATCAGAAACAACGATGTTTTGTAACAGAAGGAGCAAAGCTACCACATTGCACTGCCTAGCAAAGAGAAGAGGTAAGTTCACAGCCATTGCACATCCTGCTGCGTTACTGCCTAGTTTGCTGTCATGGATATATGGCTTCTGCCTACCCATCTTCTCCTTTGTTGCTATTTCCAGCACAATAGGTGTCCTATCATGCGGGATTCTATCCAACATACCAGTGTGTTTGTGACTTAATCAATAGGCATAATCTTTGGGCTTTTATAATACAGACCAGGGGTAGAGTCACAATGGGCAACTCCGATCTGAGTCTTAATTTTCATAAAGTTCCAAGTAATGTGTAATTTTGAGCCCATAGTTTTGTTTGAACCTGTCCTTTCAGAAGTGCCTTCTCTTTAGCAATTTGCAATCTAAGTGTGCAAATTGTCTCAACATGAAAGATCCCTGCACACCATTACAATTCACAGTATTTTGGTGATCACCTTCCCTACATTGCAAGATAGCCTGGGTTTTTTTCCCCATGCAGGAGTTAGTTATGGCCATATATATGCTAATTTCACTAAGTCAAAGGGGCTGAAAGTTCTTACAGAAAAGATTGTAATAGGTCAGGTAGACTTTGGGCCCCACTAACTCATGTGTCCCTCAGAGGGACTGGGCGTTCTTACAGAAAATGTTGTAATTGGTCAAGCAGCCCTTGGGCCCCACTGACTCATCCCAAGAGGGATACAGATCATCTTTAAATAATGTAGGCAATGAATAAATACTTGATTTTTCATCACTTAATGGGACAAAAAAAAGAAGAAAGAAAAAATAGATGCCATAATATTTCACTTCTAGCATAGGTAAAGATCTGGTTTGAAGTGGTGGCCTGTAATGTTTTGTTTTTTTGTTTTTTAAATGCCCTTACTTCAGTGATTTCATTTAAAATTTTTCTTTGTTCTTAACTTGGACATCTGTGCATATTCGTGTGAGGCAGAGATCACAAAAGATAGGCTGTGATTTAAATTAGGGGTGGTCTGGATTCTGAGGCTTTGGGATGTCAGTGAAATTTTGGTCTGGAAAGCCCACAGCTTTTCTGAACAGCCTGGCAAAGAGCGTGTGCAAACTCATGGAGAATATTCAGGACATGTTCGTTGATTGATGGACAATTACCAACATTAGGCAAGAAGAGCAAAACCCAAAACAACCCAGAAGGTACTCCTAGTGTGAATAGTTTTGAGCATACAAGATTCTTGAGGATACCTTGAAACTATAACACTGCAGCTTGACAGAACACGCAGGTTCCTTGACACTGGTATGAGGAAAGTTGCCACTTTGGTTACACTGCCTTGCCTAATATGGTGCTACAGAGTGTACTGTCTGATTCAGCCTCAGTATCCATCCCACCCCTTTAGTGGAAGAATATGAACATCTGCTCGCAGTCTTCTGAGCTGACGTAGGAAGATTGTCTGACGACTAGTGTAGAAAGGAAGAGAGGACTTTTGGAGGTTGGAGAGGGCTAATGACGGAGGCAGATTTTGTATCAGATTTTTCTTAGCATTTGAAAATTACCTTGCTATTGACATGATTCCTAATGTTTATCCTATGCCCCATAGCAGGAAAGCCATGGTGTGAATGTTTTCTTTCTGGCAATGTTTAGGTGTTTTGATTAGGGCTTTTGAATCAAATTAAGATTCATTTTTTGAGCAGTGGACCATAAGCTTTGTAGGGCAAGCCCAGACCACTCAAAGAGGAGGGATACACTTCTGATAAGAAGCTGTGACATATTGCAGGGTGTGCAAATAGCAGCTCACTACAAGCAGGGCACATCAGGGGGTCAGATGAAGTTCTGGAGATTTTTGCGTTTTGAAATATCAAAACTGTCTTGATGATTTGAGAAGAAAAATGCTATACAGACAGCAACAGTTTGTTGTTGCACTTTCTGCAGTGAGGTGATAACTCATATGCATAATCTCAAAATGAAATTTGGTAAAAAGTAATGCCACAAAGCATTTATTGCAACTCCAGTTTAAAAGGATACCAAAGTATCTCAGTATCTATATGCCTGGCTTTAAGAATGGGCAGAAGTCACATCAGCCAACTGGAGACAATAGTCGCTGCTGAAAAAGATGCTTCATCTGAGGCGTCTTTGTCCAAACTTGCAGAGACTTGTTTGCCCTGGTAGTCTTCACACGGATCTGGTCTGACAACTGGAGACCTGTCATCCTCAGGTAGGCCAAAGGTTCATCTAGGTTAGAGTGCTGTCTTCGAGAACATTCAGCGGCAGATTGAGCGCAGAATAGAGTAGTAGTTCTCTTGGTGGACAAGTTGAACATGAGTTAATGGTTTGCCCCTATAGTGAATGAGTCCAACTCTGCATACTGGGCTGTATTAGTAAGAATGTAATTATCAAGTAAAAAAAAAAATAAAATTTCCCCCTGTTCAGCACTTATGAGGCTGCATCTGGAGTTCTGTGTACAGTTCTGGGCTCTCTGGCATAGACACTGAAATACTGGAGCAAATCCAGTGAAGGATCACCAAGATGCTTACAGGGATGAAGCACTTAAATTAGGAAAGACTGAGAGAAGTGCTTTGTTCAGTTTAAAGAAAGAAGGCAAAGTCTCATTATTGTCTTCAGCTGCTTTACAGAGAAGACAAGAGCCAGAGTCTTCTTGGAGGTGCATGGTGAAAGGAAGAGAGAGAAGAGTGCAAATTGCAGCGAGAGAAATTCCAATTAGATGTGAGGAAAACAAATTTCACAATGAAAGTGGTCAAGCGTTGGAACAGGTTTCCCAGAGAGATTATGGAAACTCCGTCCTTGGAGATACTAAAACATTAATGTGCTCTAAACTGGCCATGGTCCGGTGGTGGGACAGGGATGTGGGGAACCAGGCAACCCCCATAGTCCAGTCCAACCTGAAGTGATTCTGTGATTCTCATGGGTGACTGTTAACTGTTGCTGGCAGTCAGCTGCTTAAGGACTTTGTGGCGTATTATATTTGTCCTTATGAGTTAACATTTCTAGATTTGACAAAGCAGACACAGACAATAGAGTAGTTGGATTGATTTTAGCTGCTCGAGAAAAGTGTTATTGGAAAACAAGTGTTCAGATCTGTTTAGTAATATCTGCTTTCCAGTGTTGGATAAGTAGGCCTCTACCATACCTAAAGTTAATTCTGAAATTCATGGTAAATACTGTCTTTGGATTGAAAAACTGTGAGTGAAATTTTGGCTTTGTGAGCAAACTTGTACTGGTTTCCATTGAGCTGAGAGGTATGGTTTGAGTACATGTATGTTAATTGAGGGCCTCTCATAGTTTTCTACTTTTATCAATGTATCTTGTCTTTTCCCAGCTTCTTGCCTCTCCAAGTTGTTATTTTGAAGAAGTAATTGCCCGGGGAACATACGTTTATTCATTTCAATGGGTCTGTTATATCTGCTAAAATGTTAGTACGTATTTTTCTGAGAGAGAACATTTGTCACAATTATTGATATATTGCTTTTATTTTCGGAGCTCTGAATGGAGCACAAATGTGATGCCAAAAATGTTGCTGTGGCACATCATTAAGTAAGCGCCTGCTTTATTCTGCAAAGGAGGATGTTATCTGGCTGCGTTCCAGAAAGCATTGGTGTGCAGTAGCTTGTTCCCATTCATATGATGGAGTGCCTCACATCGAGTACATCAACAGGGCTGAAAAAACGGCACACAGAATGGTTAAAAAACGTTCTCACACGCCAGGCATACCTGGAAGGAGTGTACAAACCAAGGTAGATATTAATATGGTCACGAGAGGGAATTCAGACGTCTTAGTGATTCCAGTGCATGTTTATCCACAACCCAGTACACAGGCTCCTTCAGTTTTACTGTGTGGGGGTGGTTAGGGTTGTCCACCCATGTGCAATTAATGTATCAGACTTATAAGTCTTGCTTAATGGAAGATTTGAGAACCAAGTGATGCATTTCTTAAGGCATCAAACTGCCAAAACATTTGGGTATTTGCCTGAAGGAAGGTGAGTTTCCCATCTTCCACACCTTAAGAAAGATCAAAGGAGCCTTTCTTTAAAATTGCAGGTATCAAGCTAGGACAGGTCCCAGCTGAAGGTTTCATATGTTGTTTTAGAAAGTAAAGGAAAAAAGTAAAAGAACCAACACATGACTCTCCGCAAAGGCTAGAGCTGATCTTTATTCTTTTTCTTTGTATCTTCTGATCTCTTTAAGATAAATTACAAGGCTGTAATACCTACTATTGTGCAACTAGCTTGTGAATCCTTTGAGTCACTGTCATACCATTGATGTTTCTGAATGACTTGATTCCTCACAGATATATGCAAACCAGGTATTAACAGCTTAACACTTAGCACTGAATGAATTTGACAGTGAGCATTGAATAGGACTTATTTTAAATTGCCTTCTATTTTGTATTATAAGATGTAACTTCCAGGTGTTTAACACTTTGAAGTTCTGTCACACTGAAGTCAGCCAAACTGTAGTATTTGAGGAAAGGTTTCTTTTTTTTTTTTTTTTTTCATGTCTCAGAGCAAGGTTAGAGGACATACATTGTTTTTTGCCTCTACTAAAAATATTATAACTGTTATAAAGGGAAGCTACAATTTATGGAGAATTGGGAGAGGATGAAGGTCAACATGGAAGGAAGGGTGGATATGAGGCATGTAGACGTGAAATCTGATGGCTGTTCTCTCACAGAACCCCTAATTAGACATAAGCCTGTGTTTTTCCTTTTGCTGTTAGCAAGTGCCTGCTTACCCAGCTCTAATGGCCGAAGCACTTAAAAGACAGCAAGCTCCTACTGCGACCTATTAGTGCCTCATTAAGTACATCAGCTATTTGTAAAGCATTCTTTAAGAAGAGGAGCACCCACGAAAAGCCCTGGAGGGAATTAGTCAGTCTCCGTTCAGTGCAGATTTAGGGAGGTGTGGTAGGCAAAACCTAAAGCCACACGTTGGATGACGAGTATGAATAGAAAGCTGGAGGAGCTGCCCCTTCTTGGAGAATGGTGGCTCACCGAGTAAACAGGGGTCCAGTAGAAGACCCTGTCTATACGATTAATGACTCTCATACCATAGGGGCTCAGGAAAAAACTTAGTTCTGTCATTATTTTATTTCAGAAGATTTGATTCTGCGATCTAAAGGTTTTTGGGGGGACAATATCTTGTACATTGTGCAGCCTGATTGAGTCTATGCATTGTGACATTTATAAGAAGGTGTCCAGACTATTTGCAGTGCAACAAGGAGAGGAATTAAGAAAGAGAAGTACGAGGATTAACTCGTACACATCAACTATTATTTTCTTGACTGGATGGAGTGTGTTAGGAAATGATCTCCACTGTATGAAGCCACCCTAGTACATATTTGTGCTGTGATATTAACGCCTTTTTATACAATCTAGAGAGTTCCTCAGAGATGGGAGACCGTCCAACAATTTCTAGAGCAGACATTCAGAGGCACTTGGATCCATATAAGGCCCAGGAAATGGATAATCAAGGACTGAAGCCAACTTTATGTCTTAAAGAGCAGCCATCTTAAAAGTAACTTGATTTCTGCAGAAAAGGGGGCAGTTTCAAGCTGTGCTTTGTTATTTTTCAGAAGAACCTTAGACAACTTTCCTCACTACCAGCTCCTCATTACCTCATGATCTATGCTCAAAAAGCTTCCTGTAGGGAGGTTTAACTCACCTTATGGGGTCGCAGCACAGAAAGGCATATTCCTCTGAAGGTAAGAGATCAATATAGTCTTTGTCAGGATAATTGTAAATTTAGTCTGAGTATTTCTGCGTGTGAGAACTAGACTGAATCCAAGTTAGTGAGAGGTTTCAATGATTGGATTCAATGGTGCCAGGGTTTCAACCCAGATTTCTGAAGAACAGGAAGGTCCTACTAATTCTGAACACTGTACCAACAGTATTAGAGAGAAACCTCAAAGACCTCAAGATATATGTCAGCCTGGTTTCAGTTGGAAACCTCCTGACCACAAAGGCCAGTGAACTTCAATGTGCTCTTAGACTGCAAAAGAAACAATCACTTCTTAGCCTGCAGAAGAGGGTTTAGAAGAGACTGCTGACTAACAGACATCAATTATCTGTGTTGTCCTGTACAATTTTACAGGCCATGAATTTGGTAGCATTAATCAGTAATATTATTCTCCCTACAGACATTGCCTCAGAAGTAGTATGTAATATTCTGGTAGGAAAGTGAAGAGTGATATTAACCATTCTTCTTAAAAGCAAGTAACCCAAATTTTCTTGTTTTTGAATATATTTATTATTAGCTCATTTGTAAAACAAGCACAGTAAATTGCATTTATGGCAGAGATAAAATGCATACCCTTAATAGTAATAAATACTAATAGCACTTGTGGCTAGATTATCAGGAGTTTTCTGAAATATCAGATACTTCCCACATTTCAATGTTTAAATATCTTAAATCACCACCCATTTATTAAGACTGGAAAAAAAAGGAAGCATGGTCACAATGGAAGTCTTTCTTTAATCTCAGTGATTCTGTATCAGGGATGAAGGCCTAAATCCCGAGAGATATTGTAATGTATTTTGCCCTCCTGAAAGTCACGATTTAGGGGCTTTGAAAAAATGCACAGGCTTCAACACATGCTTCTGCTTCTTTCCAGACCTGGGGACTTACACTGTAAGCAATTCAGAACTAGGACTTGAGGTGTTTTCCTAAAGGTCTGTGAAGACACCTAGCACAGGTGCTAGGGAAATACTTTCAAAATGAACTATAAAAATCTGTATTCTAAAACTCTAACTTTAATTAGATGCTTAACATCCATATATAAAATCAGTTACCGATTGCTCTCTGAAATATCAGATACACTGCAGTTAAACTTCTAGATAAGTTTCTGTTGCAGATTCCTGACTACTTGTGCCCTGTGGTTTTGCCTGTGGCATAGCAGGTCTGAATTAATTTTATTGTCAGAAAACTCCACTGCAAGAGATGCACTGGGTACACATGTGTCACTGAATAAAGGGCCTCTGATAATCACAAGCATGAAAGAAAGGGAGTTTTGTTTAGGAGGTGTTATATTCAGCTGCTGGCTCCCATTTCCTTTCACCTTCTTCAGAAGTGGCAACAGGACTCTTTCAACCACAGCACCCCCAAGCTGCCTCCATGCCACCACTCCATTGCAGCTTGGGGTCAGCTGCAAGCGTAGGGCTTTGAGGGGGTTGATCTCTCAGGCAGCAGCCATCTGCAGTGTTCACCAGCTGGGCATCAACATGATGTAAGCACAGACAGCTGACAAAATGCATCAGCTAACATTTCTAGGACTCTGAACTTGCAATTCCTTCTTTTACTAAAATATCTGCCATCGGATTGGAAGATGAGGATGGCCCTGGTAATGATACATAGCTGCCTCATGCAGCCAAGGCTTTTCATGCTGATACTTTTCAACAAAATAAATAAAAATAAATAATCAAATAATCAAATAATTAAACAATTAAATAATGGAATACTAAACCAGTTCTTTCAGTAAGTTATTTCCAAATAAATTAACACATGAAACAATTTGAATAGCAGCTGCCATTGTCAGACATTGCAATTCACATCAAGTAAATAAATAATAAATAAATAAATAAATGCAATACAGTAATATGCAGAACCTACAATAATAGCTGACAGCAATGTATCAAAATACTATACATGTTAATATAACATGATGTATGCTAAAGGTGCTACTCAAACATGGGGAATTTAAAAGAGCTGCCAAAATCAGGACTGTATGAATCTATTACAAAAAAGATATGTTATGGCTTCTTAGTAACCTCAAATGCAGATTTTTCTTCTAATTATGATTATGTTCTTGTGCTAGTTCATTCTTTGCCTTCTTTAGGATCATTGTGCCATTCTCCTAGAATCTCTTACTGGTTATCTGTAAAACAAGAGAAAGGAAATTTCCGTAAGAACTATCTTTATTTTCCTCAGACCTAGATTTTCTCAATAAAGATTTGCTGATCTGAGCCATCTAGTGAAATGCCATCACTCAATTTCTCTAAAGGACTCAGGACCACGTAACACAAAGCTCAGGAGTTCCCATGTCTGGTGGGTATTGGGGATTCACCTTCAACTGATAAGAATTAGGCACCCATCCAGCCACAGCCCTTTTGAAAATTTCCTTCAGTTCTGGTTGGTATCTAGACTTGCCCCTGTACCAATGAAACTGGATCCACAGAACAGTAGGATCTCATTTCAAGTGCTTCAATAGGGCTACAAGTTTACAGCTTTTCAACAGTGTGACTCAGGAAATTTGGAGGTCAGAGAGATTTGCATCTACATCTAAGCAGGAAAAACACCCAAAAAACCCAACAAGCAAACAACCAATAACAACAATAAAAATTACAAAAAAAGAAGAGAGAAAGAAGATAAAAAAAATCTGCATAATTATTTTTGGTGTTGAACTGAAGGAGGCTATTTCCATATTTAAAAATATGTTCTGATCTGGAAAGCTAGGCTGAGAGTAATTTAGAGCTGTCAGGGACTGCTAGTCAATTAACAGAATAAGAAAATATCCATTCCTAGGACTAGCAGAAGTTGCTAATAGCTTTTCTTTATAATAGCAAATATCTCCTCTCTCACTCCCTTTCTCATTTTACTGATAAAACTTGGCTGTATATGGATTGTCTGCTGTTTTTGGGAGCTCAACATTGATTCATAAGCTATCAATGAACAGAAATTATAAAAATCAGCACGGGTTACTCTGGCAATGGCCAAATGTTCATGTATTTCTTAAAGTATATTTTATAATTGCCTAGTTAGGTAGAACTCTACCCATGTCCATGAAACTACATCTATTGTTTCCTCTCTGATTTAAATGGACTCTAATTGTTTCCTTTTTTTTTTTTTAAGAGAATCATCATTTAGACAGCCCAATACATTTACATGTTTATTATCTTACAGATATTTCATGAAAAAATTGTTCAGGAGACAAAAATGGTTATGAGCAAATATGAAATAAATGAGTATTTAAGTAGCAGAAGTTCATAGACTCCTTACTGTCCTAGGTAAGGAATCATCCCTGCATGGAAACATCCACAGAGGTTTCTTTAAGTCTTACCTGCAAAGTGAAGACCACTCACTCCAGAGAGAGTTGTAATAGCGATCCCTGGCCTGCACTGTGATCTTGTCTTTTGGCCCAGTCGTTGGAATCTGAATAGCCTGCTCATCAACATCATAGACCTATGAACAGGGCACAGCTCCATCAGCAGATTGTAGAGGTCAAGCAGAACATACAAGTGCCAGTCAGATTGCAATGAGCACATAAAACTCCAAAACCTCACTGTTAGTCTGTTGTTTCGAAGGCACCAAATACCAAGGTCTTGAGGACTTGTGAGAATTGGAGCCTCAATAGAACAAAACAAAAAAGCCCACTTTCCACTGAAGTTAGTGTTCTAAAGTGATTCAAACACCAAACTGAAACAGTCGTTAGAACAGAGGGGTTATTTGTTTATATGGGTTTTCCTCTTCTTCTCCCAGAGTGAGAACCCTGAAAGACAGAAGTTGCTGCTTTGCAGTATCGTTGAAATTTCCACTGAGGACTTGTGGCTGATAAAGAAGCGCTCCCTAGACTGGCCAGTTTCTCTACCTAAGATTGTACAAGACAACCCTACTAAAACGAGGGAGTCAGCACTAAGGGAATGGCCCCATCTGCTGGTACAGGCTTGTTTGGTTTTTTTCCCCCACATAGAAGAAGACAACCTCTAGTGTCTTTGGTTTAATCAGTTGACAAACTGGAATGATCATTACATTTGTTTACTTTATGTCAAGGAAGAGCGGCATTTCAGTTAAGGACCTGCACTGAGGTCAACTGGTTTGTGTATTTCGTTTCAGTCCTGCTGTTGATTTCTATGCCAACCGAGACCAATCACCACACTGCTGTTGTGTACCCTTCAGTGTCTCCGTGAGCATTAGCAAAGGACGTAAAATCATTTTGTCATTTAAAGCAATGCGGAGTTAACAATTAACTGGAAAGTGAGTGACAAAGACTGCAGTCTTCACCAGTCTCCACTGAAATGCTTCTACCAAATGAGTCAGTGATTCCTTATTTGCCAATCCACCTGTAACAAAAGTCGGAGCTACCCAGGCACAAACAACATACAAGGAAATCAGTGCAACAGATCCTAGACTTCTTGATTTGGAAATTGGGATTTTCCCACATTAGGGCCCACACAGCCTGCTAATGAATTAGTAAACACTTCTGTCACGCTAGCACAGCTATGCAATGCTGGGCATGATTTTATCTCCCCAGTTACATCAGGGTTGCATCCACCTCAGAGTGTGTTGTTTGGATCTTACTGCTCATAGAACTGGGAAGAAGGTCTTTTTCTGCCACTACAGAACCTTGCCACATTTGAGCCTCAGCACCCTTTGTTTGTTTGGGTTTTTTGTTTGTTTGTTTGGGTGTTTTCGTTCGGTGGGCTTTTTTGTGTTTTGGGGGTTTTTGTTTGGTTTTGGTTTTTTTGTGGTTTGGTTTGGGTTTTTTTTGTTTTTTGTTTTTTGTTTTTTAAATTCTAGTCCATGATTCTTGCATACTAAGCTTATATGACTTATACTGTTTGTTCAAGCAAGAAAATTGTATTTCAAATCTCTACCTGGCTTTTACGTTTCTTTGTACTTTCAACTTTGACCCTGAAAGTCAAAGGAAAGTAGGACTTTGGTGTGCTCCATGTTCTGGGATAGGTCCAGGTCACTGTTCCGTTTGTGGCCAGATACTGACATTGAGGTGGGTCAGGTTTTACTGCAAGAGAAAATATAGAAGGAATTAATTCGCATTAGCAGCAGAAGATCAGATGTTGGCGTACTACTGTTGATGGTTTTATAGGAATCAGCTTTGGGAGCCTCCATGAGATTCAGAGACGAGAAGGTATGATGTGTAAGAACTGCCTTACTGCCTTGTATGCTTCTTATGGAAAATTAAGCATGCTCCCAGAGTCTCTCTGGGTAAAATCCTTCTTTTCCCCCCTTTTTTTTTTTTTTTTTTTTCCCCCCCCCCCCCCGGAGGGTTGCAGAGGGCTCTGTTGGACCCAGAGAAATCTAGCAATTTAGCAAAACGTCCGTTTCTTAAGGATGCTGCTTTGTTTTCCTGTGCCCTGTGGCATCATGGTCACAACTGGTCCTCTTATTTCCTGACAGATTCTATTAACCTGCCCTGGGTGCCCATCTGTAAGAAGGGATCAGGAGGGAAGCAAACGTAGCATTAACCATTACCTGAGTAAATCTGCAGTTCTCAGAGAAAAGCCTGCTGGGTTATAGGTTATTCTCTGCCTTCTCCCACATACCCCTTCCAAAACATGTCCATCTATTAGAGAAGGCTACAGAAATTTCTGGGAGGTGTGGGGGTGAGAGGGTTGGAGGTCACAAGCTAGGGAGATGTTGCTTCTTCACTTCCTCATCCTCTTCGGGACTGCTGCTATGATTTGTTTTCCCCTGTTCCTGTAACTGGGGGCTTGATACAGATTTACAGTAGAACAGGGCAGGGATTCCCAAGTTTGGTTTGATCAGCTACCGTTGTTAATTCCACTATCAGCAGCAAGAATAAAGCTAAGAATTAATCATGATTCCTGGTCTACTTACTGATATCTCTGATGAAGAAGCTGCTAGTGTAGTTCTCATATTCCACCTCGTCGATGACCTCCAGGAACATGTCAATTGGCTGGTGCTCTTCAGCAAATGGACAGTAGTTATTTTTCTGGCACTGGGCTGTGTATTCAGTCACCGATTTATCAGTGTGAGCTACAGGGCTGCTGCAGGTTACGTCTCCTTGAGAGCTGAACAGAGAAAAGCACTGGAAATGCTTGTTTGTTCTGAGAATTTGTTGCCACAACAATAACATGTAGTTGGTAAGGTAATATTTTGCTGATGCCTGTCTCATTTTATGGCTGTGCTTCAACAGCTGCAGAAACAGTTCAGAGTGAGTTCTTACCTGTTCAGTGCTGCATTACAAATTAATGTAAAATCACAAAAGCCCCCCTGCCTTAGCAGAAGGAATTAGTGGTTAAACCTAAACCAAGATATCTCATTTCTTATTACACTATTGTCCCGTGACAAGCTCTGGTATCTTACTTTGTTTCTTAGCCCTTTCCAAAACCTTGCTGGAAGAAATAAGGGAAGGTTAAAATGTATCCATTTGGAAATAAATAACAAAAGCCATCTATAAAGTACTACCCAAATCTGGTTCTATTTTTGCATTCAGCAAAATAAAACACTTTGCAGTTATTTCTTATTTAACAAGCTGAAATGACCTTTGCCCAAGCACTCCATGTTTTGGAGAAACCCTCAAGAATAGTGGGAGGTAGGAAATCCCCACAAGGTTCCCCTCACGTATTTCCCTGGCAGGTTTCTGCAGTGTTCCTCAACAGAGACTTGTCAGTGGACATGTGGCTTTTGCAGTAGGCGCAGCCTCCCACTCCCTTAATTCTACTGGGTCTGCTGCGAAGGGACTCGGTGCTATGATTGTTTCTGCTTTTGGCTCAACTTCCTCTCTCTCCCCTACATGAACTGTTTTTGCTATTGCTTAAGTTACTCTGTGGCTGTACTGCAGCAGCTGCAGCGGTCCAGTGGGGGCTGTTCCATTTTCAAGTCTTTATTCATTTCAAAGCAAATTCCATGCCCTTATTAGCTAAGTTAGTCCCAGTGATGGCTCAAAACACTTTGCAGATATTCAGACTCTGGAAGTAGGATTCCTCGCCTTCTACATGTCCTTAATAGCCTAGGATCCAGGATCTCCTACACAGTAACACAAAGGGCTTTTACAGCCTTACTATGAGGTTGTTAAGGAAAGTACAAGCTTTTACCCTTTTAGGCTTCTGATTGTGAACTTCACATTTGGACTCTCATTTTCTGTCATCCATGAACATATGAAAATTCCGGAGTAGTTCTTTGCCTCGCATTTTAAATATGACCTGTTTGGCTCTAGATGGAAAAAGAAAGAAAACATGATTGATTTACTCCTTTTGCCAAAATGATCAAAGCAGAGAGAAAGGAGTCATTCAACAGACTCCCACCTACTTTGGCAGGTGGTGGGTGTGTAGGCAGGCACAGCCTCATGATGCCCCTCGGGCAGCCACCTGTAGTTAAAAAGCCATATAACCACAGTTCATAGCTGAAGGCTGGTTTACGTGGCACTACACTGACCACATCTATGTGGCTTATTGACAGGAGCTAGAGAATACACAAGCTGTTGCAGATAGCTATCAGTAAGAGATTTATAAAGACAAACCCATTGTTCCTTTCACAAAGAAACATTGCAGCTATTCAGTTGTCAAACCTCGGTATTTGCTACCCAGCATGTAACATGCAGCAGATAATCTCACGTCTTCACACACTGGGGCACTTAGTGGGGAATGTTTCCAGTGTGAGAAGTGAATGAGGCCTCAGTATTGGCGTGTATTTCGTTTCTGCTGCCCAGCACTGCAGACTCTCAACAGCTCTATATGGTACCCTGGATGTAGCTGACTGGCAGACCAGCCTACTGCATCTGGTATGTGGTTCCAAGAGCCAAGGAAAAAGCCTTGGAAACTCATTAGTTGCCAACACTACAGTGAGGGACTGCAATATGAGACATAGATGAGTGAGGTTCATGCAAAAAATGCAAAACATCACAGACTTGTCCCAGTGGGTCAGTCGTGAATGGAGAAGCCCGAGTGACAGCACTTAAAATCTAGGTCAGTCCTTGGTTCTGTCAAATCATGTAGCCCTGGTTTTGCAAACCCTCTCCCGAGTGCTGGGTCTGTGAGATGGTGGCAAAGCAAGTCAATTGCTCCCTCACCAGAAAAGCAGTGCTGTAATATTGATGTTATCCTGTATCTTATCATTCCTACCATCACTCCATCCTATAGGTCTGCAGAGTCCTAAATTAATCCCATGGCAACTGATTCTTATGCTGCTCATCAGTTTCAACATATACAGACCCACAAAAATAATAATTTGCCTTTCACTGTTAGTAAAGCATTTGAAGAGAACCCATTTTAAAGTGGGTATTTCTCCAGAGAGCTCCCTCTGGTCCTCACGAAGCTCCAATGCACAAAGCTGAGCAAGATACATCACATCATTTTATGACCATACCTTTAAAGCTTTTCAGAATTGACCTTATCATTTGCCCATTGGAGTCTATTTTAGTTATGAGAAAGAAATCATAGCTGATGACTTCATGGGTATTAGCTGTCAAACAGGTGTAGTTGCCAGCATCTGGGAACTCTTTCACTTCGGTGATCAGAGACTTTCCAATTCCTTTCACTTCTGTGCCCTTTTTCCAGTAAACTGGAAGTGCTTCATCAGATGTGTTACAGGTGAGCTCCACTCTTTTAGCTGGTGTCTCATCATTCCACTCTGATTCTATGACATAGACTGGACATTGCAGAGAAAGACATGTTAGCAGCTACTCATACTTAGCAGTGTGAAGATTGAACTGAGCCCCTTCTTTCAGCTCTACTCTCCGGGAAAACTGCTAACAAATCTCTGGCTTTCTTGCCCAAGGCTTCGCCATCGCCTAGAAATCTACTACAAGAAGAGGTTTGACTTAGAAATTTACAGTGTATTTAGAACCTGCTGATCAATAGGGATGACATTTTAATGGAAGAATTGATTTTTTTAACATGTTCCCAGAGAATCTTACAGTGGTTCATAACTGTGGGAGGTAGGCAGGGACCTTTGTTTTAAAGTGAGGATGCCAGGACACACTGAGCCCAGGGATTCCTCCTGCACCTTCCTTCCTATGGTGCAAAGCTATGATGCTTTACCCTCTTCGGCATCAAAGGTCTGTGAGTGAGCAATGGGAAGGAGAGGAGCTCTGGGTAAGTGGGTTTGCATTTGCCTGTAGCTGATGCCATTTTCCATTTTCTGTGGGGAACAATTTGTACTTCTACCACCTGGGTCCCAGTGGTGCAATTACTAAGAGACAAGGGATCACTGAGCTACAGCAGAGCTAAGTGGACTGCAACAGGGAGATGTCTTCTAAATGTCATCTTGTAACTCTGAAGTACCCTGCTGGTCTTTCCAAATATGAAGACACACCACATAACAAAATAACTTGGAACACTTTCATTCGAGAAACATTGTCTTGTCTGTTTGCTGTGGTTGGCTGAAGAACTTCACCTACACTTCTGTGTGGCAACAGTTCTCAAATTTAACTGTCAATGCTCAGATATACCACTGCTCTCACAGGCTCCCCAACCATGTTCAGCGCCCTCAGAGACTCTTCTACATGCAAGAAGTGTCAACAGCACAGCAAGCACTTAGCTCAGGAAATAAGAGTTCCAGTAAGCCCTAAGACCTTTTCAGCAGAGCATTTCACTACCAGAATGAGAGCTTTAAGACTTCACCACAAAGAAGAAACACCAAGAAATACATATCAAACGCTGAATCTGAAATGGCAGAAAACATGCAACTCTAGGAAGCTTGGAAGCTTACCAAATAGCTTACAGATATTTAAAGCATAGGCATCGTAAATCTTATGGTAAATCAAACACAAACATTATTCTCAATACTGACAAACATACTTGCAGTTTTCAGCACCATGGTATTGCCCAGGGAACCCACAGGATAAATCATCTTTTAATGTAAAGATATGGGGAAAAGTAATTGAATTACTTTTTACAAATAAAACACAATCAGATTGAGAATGCTTTTATCCTTCTTTTTGGATAATCGCATTGAAGACAGCCTGGATTATGGAGCTACACTGAGTGAATAATAACAGCAAATTTGATTATCTGAATTCAGCCCAATTTTGTAGTAAGTTATTCAAAAGATTTGTTTGTTTATTACTGACCCTGTATTTTTACAAATGTATTTGCATTTAAGTTATTTGCCAGAAAAGTTGGATAAACTGTTTCTAGGTTTTAGGTGTTACTGGGAAATAATTCTTTTTGACAATTAATTCTTCAATTGTTTGTTTGTCGTCTCTCACCTAATTCACAAGATACTGTTTCTGCTTCCTGACTGCATGACTGAAACTTTTGAAACAAGAGAACAGGGAATAGGAAATAAGACATTCCGAATGGCTGTTGTATGACATTTTAGGACTTCTAAATATTTCTTCCATTAATACCAAGTAGTTGGCTAGTTATTCACAAGCAAATAGGAAGAACCTTGGCCTAAGATACTATAGTTAACAAATTCTGTGCTTGTGGACAGAAATATAAGTCTGAATTACCCTGCGCCCTACAGTCAGCTGTAGGTTTCAGTAAGTGAAGATTGCTTACCGTTTTCCCTCAGTTTCCACTGCGCTTCCAGAAGGGCAGCAAAGGAAAATAATGAAAGTAAGGTGAATAG